>JAPZAG010000119.1:0-86244 GCA_027475135.1 Bactrocera correcta | reverse complement strand
TAAGTTAATTAACCTTCTTAAACGTAATGAAGGTGATATAAAGCCATGGCGGCATAATGACAGTGCATTTAGAGGAATTCCGTAATCTTATATTTAGGTATAAAGTCGATTTTGTTGTAAATACGCATTTAGCAATCGAAATCGAAATGCTTCAAATCATTAGTTTAACATATTTAAGTTAATTATCCTTCTATTTCTTACTGAAGTTTTATAAAGCCATAACGTTATAACGGCAGTGCATTTGGAAGAATTCCGTAATCATATATTTAGGAAGAAAGTCGATTTTTTGTATATACACATTTAGCAATCGATATCGAGATGGTTCAACTCATTAGTTTAACATATTTAAGTTAATATACCTTCCTTAACGATCAGAAGTTTTCATATAGCCATGATGGCATAACGGCAGTGCATGTAAAAGAATTCCGTAATCTTATACTTTGGTATAAAGTCGATTTTCTTGTATATACACATTTAGCTATCGATATCGAAATGCTTCAAATCATTAGTTAAACATATTTTGTTAATAAACATTTTTTAGCTTACTGAAGTCTACATAAAGCCTTAACGGTATAACGGCAGTGCATTTAGAAGAATTTAGTAATGTTATAATTTTAAATTTAGGTATAAAATCGATTTTCTTGTTTTTGCACATTTAGCAATCGATATCGAAATGCTTCAAACCATTAGTTTAACATATTTAAGTTAATAAACCTTCTTTAGCGTAATGAAAGTTATACAAAGCCATGGCGGCATAACGACAGTGCATGTAGAAGAATTCCGTAATCTTATATTTAGGTATATAGTCGAATTTCTAGTATATACACATTTAGCAATCGATATCGAGATGGTTCAACTCATTAGTTTAAATATTTAAGTTAATATACCTTCTTTAACGATCAGAAGTTTACATAAAGCCATAACGACATAACGGCAGTATATGTGGCAGAATTCCGTAATCTTATATTTGGGTATAAAGTCGATTTTGTTGTTCATACACATTTAGCAATCGATATCGAAATTCTTCAAATCATTAGTTTAACATATTTAAGTTAATAAACCTTCTATAGCGTAATGAAGTTTATATAAAGCCATGGCGGCATAACGACAGTGCATGTAGAAGAATTCCGTAATCTTATATTTAGGTATATAGTCGAATTTCTAGTATACACACATTTAGCAATCGATATCGAAATGCTTCAAATCATTAGTTTAACATATTTAAGTTAATAAACCTTCTTTAACGCACTGAAGTCTACATAAAGCCTTAACGGTATAACTGCACTGCATTTAGAAGAATTCCGTTATCTTATATTTAGGTATAAAGTCGACTGTCTTGTATATACTCATTTAGCAAGCGATAACGAAATGCTTCAAATCATTAGTTTAACATATTTAAGTTAATTAACCTTCTTTAACGTAATGAAGGTGATATAAAGTCATGGCGGCATAACGGCAGTTCATTTAGAAGAATTCCGTAATCTTATATTTAGGTATAGAGTCGATTTTGTTGTATATGCGCATTTAGCAATCGACATCGAAATGCTTCAAATCATTAGTTTAACATATTTAAGTTAATAAACCTTCTTTAACGTATTGAAGTTGATATAAAGCCATGGCGGCATAACGACAGTACATTTGGAAGAATTCCGTAATCTTATGTTAAGGTATAAATTCGATTTTCTTTTATATACACATTTAGCAAGCGATATCGAAATGCTTCAAATCATTAGTTTAACATATTTAAGTTAATTAACCTTCTTTAACGTATTGAAGTTGATATAAAGCCATGGTGGCATAACGACAGTACATTTGGGTGAATTCCGTAATCTTTTATTTAGGTACAAAATCGATTTTCTTGTATATACACATTTAGCAATCGATATCGAAATGCTTCAGCTCACAAGTTTAACATATTTGAATTAATAAACCTTCTTTAACGATCTGAATTGGGCATATAGCCATGGCGGCATAACGGCAGTGTATATAGAAGAATTCCGTAATCTTATATTTAGGTATAAAGTCGATTTTCTTGTAAATACACATTTAGCTATCGATATCGAAATGCTTCAAATCATTAGTTAAACATACTAAGTTAATAAACATTTTTTAGCTTACTGAAGTCTACATAAAGCCTTAACGGTATAACGGCAGTGCATTTAGAAGAATTCCGTAATGTTATAAATTTATATTTAGGTATAAAGTCGATTTTCTTGTATTTACACATATAGCAGTCGATATCGAAATGCTTCAAACCCTTAGTTTAACATATTTAAAATAATTAACCTTCTTTAACGTATTGAAGTTGATACAAAGCCATGGCGGCATAACGACAGTACATTTGGAAGAATTCCCTAATCTTATATTTAGGTATAAAGTCGATTTTCTTGAGTATACACATTTAGCAATCGATATCGAGATGCTTCAAATCATTAGTTTAACATATTTAAGTTAATAAACCTTCTTTAACGCACTGAAGTCTACATAAAGCCTTAACGGTATAACTGCACGGCATTTAGAAAAATTCCGTTATCATATATTTAGGTATAAATTCGACTTTCTTGTATATACTCATTTAGCAAGCGATATCGAAATGCTTCAAATTATTAGTTTAACATATTTAGGTTAATTAACCTTCTTTAACGTATTGAAGTTGATATATAGCCTTGGCGGCATAACGACAGTACAGTTGGAAGAATTCCGTAATCTTATAATTAGGTATAAAGTCGATTTTCTTGCATATACAAATTTAGCAATCGATATCGAAATGCTTCAAGTCATTAGTTTAACATATTTAAGTTAATTAATCCTCTTTATCTTACTGAAGTCTACAAAAGCCATAACGGCAGTATATTTGGGTGAATTGCGTAATCTTTTATTTAGGTATAAAATCGATTTTCTTGTGTATACACATTAAGCAAACGATATCGAAATGCTTCAGCTCATAAGTTTAACATATTTAAGTTAATAAGCCTTCCTTAACGATCTGAAGTCGGCACATACCCATGGCGGCGTAACGGCAGTGCATGTAGAAGAATTACATAATCTTATATTTAGGTATAGAGTCGATTTTCTTGTAAATACACATTTAGCTATCGATATCGAAATGCTTCAAATCATTAGTTAAACATACTAAGTTAATAAAAATTTTTTAGCTTACTGAAGTCTACATAAAGCCTTAACGGTATAACGGCAGTGCATTTAGAAGAATTCCGTAATCTTATATTTAGGTATAAAGTCGATTTTCTTGTATTTACACATTTAGTAGTCGCTATCGAAATGCTTCAAGCCACAAGTTTAAAATATTTAAAATAATTAACCTTCTTTAACGTATTGAAGTTGATACAAAGCCATGGCGGCATAACGACAGTACATTTTAAGAATTCCCTAATCTTATAATTAGGTATAAAGTCGAATTTCTTGTATATACACATTTCGCAATCGATATCGAAATGCTTCAAATCATTAGTTTAACATATTTAAGTTAATAAACCTTCTTTAACGCACTGAAGTCTACATAAAGCCTCAACGGTATAACTGCACTGCATTTAGAAGAATTCCGTTATCTTATATTTAGGTATAAATTCGACTTTCTTGTATATACCCATTTAGCAAGCGATATCGAAATGCTTCAAATCACTAGTTTAACATATTTAAGTAAATTAACCTTCTTTAACGTAATGAAGGTGACATAAAGCCTTGGCGGCATAACGACAGTGCATTTAGAAGAATTCCGTAATCTTATATTTAGGTATAGAGTCGATTTTGTTGTATATACGCATTTAGCAATCGACATCGAAATGCTTCAAATCATTAGTTTAACATATTTAAGTTAATTAACCCTCTTTAACGTATTGAAGTTGATGTAAAGCCTTGGCGGCATAACGACAGTACATTTGGAAGAATTCCGTAATCTTATGTTAAGGTATAAAATCGATTTTCTTGTGTATACACATTTAGCAATCGATATCGAAATGCTTCAGCTCATAAGTTTAACATATTTAAGTTAATAAACCTTCTTTAACGATCTGAAGTGGGCACACAGCCATGGCGGCATAAGGGCAGTGCATGTGGAAGAATTACATAATCTTATATTTAGGTATAGAGTCGATTTTCTTGTAAATACACATTTGGCTATCGATATCGAAATGCTTTAAATCATTAGTTAAACATACTAAGTTAATAAACATTTTTTAGCTTACTGAAGTCTACATAAAGCCTTAACGGTATAACGGCAGTGCATTTAGAAGAATTCCGTAATGTTATAATTTTACATTTAGGTATAAATTCGATTTTCTTGTATTTACACATAAAGCAGTCGATATCGAAATGCTTCAAACCATTAGCTTAACATATTTAAAATAATTAACCTTCTTTAACGTATTGAAGTTGATACAAAGCCATGGCGGCATAACGACAGTACATTTGGAAGAATTCCCTAATCTTATATTTAGGTATAAAGTCGATTTTCTTGAGGATACACATTTAGCAATCGATATCGAGATGCTTCAAATCATTAGTTTAACATATTTAAGTTAATAAACCTTCTTTAACGCACTGAAGTCTACATAAAGCCTTAACGGTATAACTGCACTGCATTTAGAAGAATTCCGTTATCTTATATTTAGGTATAAATTCGACTTTCTTGTATATACTAATTTAGCAAGCGATATCGAAATGCTTCACATCATTAGTTTAACATATTTAAGTTAATTGACCTTCTTTAACGTAATGAAGGTGATATAAAGCCATGGCGGCATAACGACAGTGCATTTAGAAGAATTCCGTAATCTTATATTTAGGTATTGAGTCGATTTTGTTGTATATACGCATATAGCAATCGACATCGAAATGCTTCAAATCATTAGTTTAACATATTTAAGTTAATTAGCCTTCTTTAACGTATTGAAGTTGGTATAAAGCCATGGCGGCATAACGACAGTACATTTGGAAGATTTCCCTAATATTATATTTAGGTATAAAGTCGATTTTCTTGAGTATACACATTTAGCAATCGATATTGAGATGCTTCAAATCATTAGTTTAACATATTTAAGTTAATAAACCTTCTTTAACGCACTGAAGTCTACATAAAGCCTTAACGGTATAACTGCACAGCATTTAGAAGAATTGCGTTATCATATATTTAAGTATAAATTCGACTTTTTTGTATATACACATTAAGCAATCGATATCGAAATGCTTCAAACCATAAGTATAAAATATTTAAAATAATTAACCTTCTTTAACGTATTGAAGTTGATACAAAGCCATGGCGGCATAACGACAGTACATTTGGAAGAATTCCCTAATCTTATAATTAGGTATAAAGTCGAATTTCTTGTATATACACATTTAGCAATCGATATCGAAATGCTTCAAACCATTAGCTTAACATATTTAAAATAATTAACCTTCTTTAACGTATTGAAGTTGATACAAAGCCATGGCGGCATAACGACAGTACCTTTGGAAGAATTCCCTAATCTTATATTTATGTATAAAGTCGATTTTCTTGAGTATACACATTTAGCAATCGATATCGAGATGCTTCAAATCATTAGTTTAACATATTTAAGTTAATAAACCTTCTTTAACGCACTGAAGTCTACATAGAGCCTTAACGGTATAACTGCACTGCATTTAGAAGAATTCCGTTATCGTATATTTAGGTATAAATTCGATTTTCTTGTATATACTCATTTAGCAATCGATATCGAAATGCTTCAAACCATTAGCTTAACATATTTAAAATAATTAACCTTCTTTAACGTATTGAAGTTGATACAAAGCCATGGCGGCATAACGACAGTGCATTTAGAAGAATTCCGTAATCTTATATTTAGGTATAGAGTCGATTTTGTTGTATATACGCATTTAGCGATCGACGTCGAAATGCTTCAAATCATTAGTTTAACATATTTAAGTTAATTAACCTTCTTTAACGTATTGAAGTTGATATAAAGCCATGGCGGCATAACGACAGTACATTTGGAAGAATTCCGAAATCTTATGTTAAGGTATAAATTCGATTTTCTTTTATATACACATTTAGCAAGCGATATCGAAATGCTTCAAATCATAAGTTTAACATATTTAAGTTAATTAACCTTCTTTAACGTATTGAAGTTGATATAAAGCCATGGTGGCATAACGACAGTACATTTGGGTGAATTCCGTAATCTTTTATTTAGGTACAAAATCGATTTTCTTGTATATAGACATTTAGCAATCGATATCGAAATGCTTCAGCTCACAAGTTTAACATATTTAAATTAATAAACCTTCTTTAACGATCTGAAGTGGGCATATAGCCATGGCGGCATAACGGCAGTGCATATAGAAGAATTCCATAAACTTATATTTAGGTATAAAGTCGATTTTCTTGTAAATACACATTTAGCTATCGATATCGAAATGCTTCAAATCATTAGTTAAACATACTAAGTTAATAAACATTTTTTAGCATACTGAAGTCTACATAAAGCCTTAACGGTATAACGGCAGTGCATTTAGAAGAATTCCGTAATGTTATAATTTTATATTTAGGTATAAATTCGATTTTCTTGTATTTACAAATTTAGCATATCAAAAATCTTCAAATCATTAGTTTAACATATTTACGTTAATAAACCTTCTTAAACGTAATGAAGGTGATATAAAGCCATGGCGGCATAACGACAGTACATGTGGAAGAATTCCGTAATCTTATATTTAGGTATAAAGTCGATTTTCTTGTATATATATATTTCGCAATCGATATCGAAATGCTTCAGATAACTGGTTTAACATATTTAAGTTAATAAACCTTCTCTAGCGAACTGAAGTTGACATATTTAGGTATAAAGTCGATTTTGTTGTACATACACATTTAGCAATCGATATCGAGATGCTTCAAATCATTAGTTTAACATATTTAAGTTAGTAAACCTTCTTTAACGAACGGAAGTTGGCTTAAAGCTATGGCGGCATAACGACAGTGCATTTAGAAGAATTCCGTAATCTTATATTTAGGTATAAAATCGATTTTGTTGTATATACGCATTTAGCAGTCGACATCGAAATGCTTCAAATCATTAGTTTAACATATTTAAGTTAATAAACCTTCTTTAACGATCTGAAGTGGGCACATAGCCATGGCGGCATAACGGCAGTGCATGTAGAAGAATTACATAATCTTATATTTAGGTATAGAGTCGATTTTCTTGTAAATACACATTTAGCTATCGATATCGAAATGCTTCAAATCATTAGTTAAACATACTAAGTTAATAAACATTTTTTAGCTTACTGAAGTCTACATAAAGCCTTAACGGTATAACGGCAGTGCATTTAGAAGAATTCCGTAATGCTATAATTTTATATTTAAGTAAAGAGTCGATTTTCTTGTATTTACACATATAGCAGTCGATATCGAAATGCTTCAAACCATTAGTTTAACATATTTAAAATAATTAACCTTCTTTAACGTATTGAAGTTGATACAAAGCCATGGCGGCATAACGACAGTACATTTGGAAGAATTCCCTAATCTTATATTTAGGTATAAAGTCGATTTTCTTGAGTATACACATTTAGCAATCGATATCGAGATGCTTCAAATCATTAGTTGAACATATTTAAGTTAATAAACCTTCTTTAACGCACTGAAGTCTACATAAAGCCTTAACGGTATAACTGCACTGCATTTAGAAGAATTCCGTTATCTTATATTTAGGTATAAATTCGACTTTCTTGTATATACCCATTTAGCAAGCGATATCGAAATGCTTCAAATCATTAGTTTAACATATTTAAGTTAATTAACCCTCTTTAACGTATTGAAGTTGATGTAAAGCCTTGGCGGCATAACGACAGTACATTTGGAAGAATTCCGTAATCTTATGTTAAGGTATAAAATCGATTTTCTTGTGTATACACATTTAGCAATCGATATCGAGATGCTTCAAATCATTAGTTGAACATATTTAAGTTAATAAACCTTCTTTAACGCACTGAAGTCTACATAAAGCCTTAACGGTATAACTGCACGGCATTTAGCAAAATTCCGTTATCAAATATTTAGGTATAAATTCGACTTTCTTGTATATACTCATTTAGCAAGCGATATCGAAATGCTTCAAATTATAAGTTTAACATATTTAAGTTAATTAACCTTCTTTAACGTATTGAAGTTGATATATAGCCATGGCGGCATAACGACAGTACAGTTGGAAGAATTCCGTAATCTTATAATTAGGTATAAATTCGACTTTCTTGTATATACACATTAAGCAATCAATATCAAAATGCTTCAAATCATTAGTTTAACATATTTAAGTTAATTAACCTTCTTTAACGTATTGAAGTTGATATATAGCCATGACGGCATAACGACAGTACATTTGGAAGAATTCCGTAGTCTTATATTTAGGTATAAAGTCGATTTTCTTGTATATACAAATTTAGCAATCGATATCGAAATGCTTCAAGTCATTAGTTTAACATATTTAAGTTAATTTATCCTCTTTATCTTACTGAAGTCTACAAAAGCCATAACGGCAGTATATTTGAGTGAATTGCGTAATCTTTTATTTAGGTATAAAATCGATTTTCTTGTGTATACACATTTAGCAAACGATATCGAAATGCTTCAGCTTATAAGTTTAACATATTTAAGTTAATAAACCTTTTTTAACGATCTGAAGTGGGCACATAGCCATGGAGGCATAACTGCAGTGCACGTAGAAGAATTCCACAATCTTATATTTAGGTATTAAGTCGATTTTCTTGTAAATACACATTTAGCTATCGATATCGAAATGCTTCAAATCATTAGTTAAACATACTAAGTTAATAAAAATTTTTTAGCTTACTGAAGTCTACATAAAGCCTTAACGGTATAACGGCAGTGCATTTAGAAGAATTCCGTAATCTTATATTTAGGTATAAAGTCGATTTTCTTGTATTTACACATTTAGTAGTCGCTATCGAAATGCTTCAAACCATTAGCTTAACATATTTAAAATAATCAACCTTCTTTAACGTATTGAAGTTGACACAAAGCCATGGCGGCATAACGACAGTACATTTGGAAGAATTCCGTAATCTTATAATTAGGTATAAAGTCGAATTTCTTGTATATACACATTTCGCAATCGATATCGAAATGCTTCAAATCATTAGTTTAAGATATTTAAGTTAATAAACCTTCTTTAACGCACTGAAGTCTACATAAAGCCTTAACGGTATAACTGCACTGCATTTAGAAGAATTCCGTTATCTTATATTTAGGTATAAATTCGACTTTCTTGTATATACCCATTTAGCAAGCGATATCGAAATGCTTCAGCTCATAAGTTTAACATATTTAAGTTAATAAACCTTCTTTAACGATCTGAAGTGGGCACATAGCCATGGCGGCATAAGGGCAGTGCATGTGGAAGAATTACATAATCTTATATTTAGGTATAGAGTCGATTTTCTTGTAAATACTCATTTAGCTATCGATATCGAAATGCTTTAAATCATTAGTTAAACATACTAAGTTAATAAACATTTTTTAGCTTACTGAAGTCTACATAAAGCCTTAACGGCATAAGAATTAGAAGAATTCCGTAATGTTATAATTTTATATTTAGGTATAAATTCGATTTTCTTGTATTCACACATATAGCAGTCGATATCGAAATGCTTCAAACCATTAGCTTAACATATTTAAAATAATTAACCTTCTTTAACGTATTGAAGTTGATACAAAGCCATGGCGGCATAAAGACAGTACATTTGGAAGAATTTCCTAATCTTATATTTAGGTATAAAGTCGATTTTCTTGAGTATACACATTTAGCAATCGATATCGAGATGCTTCAAATCATTAGTTTGACATATCTAAGTTAATAAACCTTCTTTAACGCACTGAAGTCTACATAAAGCCTTAACGGTATAACTTCACTGCATTAAGCAGATTCCGTTATCTTATATTTAGGTATAAATTCGACTTTCTTGTATATACTAATTTAGCAAGCGATATCGAAATGCTTCACATCATTAGTTTAACATATTTAAGTTAATTGACCTTCTTTAACGTAATAAAGGTGATATAAAGCCATGGCGGCATAACGACAGTGCATTTAGAAGAATTTCGTAATCTTATATTTAGGTATTGAGTCGATTTTGTTGTATATACGCATTTAGCAATCGACATCAAAATGCTTCAAATCATTAGTTTAACATATTTAAGTTAATTAATCTTCTTTAACGTATTGAAGTTGGTATAAAGCCATGGCGGCATAACGACAGTACATTTGGAAGAATTCCGTAATCTTATGTTAAGGTATAAATTCGATTTTTTTTATATACACATTTAGCAATCGATATCGAAATGCTTCTAACCATTAGCTTAACATATTTAAAATAATTAACCTTCTTTAACGTATTGAGGTTGATACAAAGCCATGGCGGCATAAGGACAGTACATTTGGAAGAATTCCGTAATCTTATATTTAGGTTTAAAGTCGATTTTCTTGTATATACACTTTTAGCAATCGATATCGAAATGCTTCAAATCATTAGTTTAACATATTTAAGTTAATAAACCTTCTTTAACGCACTGAAGTCTACATAAAGCCTTAACGGCATAACGGCAGTGAATTTAGAAGAATTCCGTTATCTTATATTTAGGTATAAAGTCGATTTTCTTGTATATGCACTTTTAGCAATCGATATCGAAATGCTTCAAATCATTAGTTTAACATATTAAGTTAATGAACATTTTTTAGCTTACTGAAGTCTACATAAAGCCTTAACGGTACAAAGGCAGTGCATTTATAAGAATTCCGTAATGTTATAATTTTATATTTAGGTGTAAAGTCGATTTTCTTGTATTTACACATTTAGCAGTTGATATCGAAATGCTTCAAACCATTAGTTTAACATATTTAAAATAATTAACCTTCTTTAACGTATTGAAGTTGATACAAAGCCATGGCGGCATAACGACAGTACATTTGGAAGAATTCCGTAATCTTATATTTAGGTATAAAGTCGATTTTCTTGTATATACACATTAAGCAATCGATATCGAAATGCTTCAAATCATTAGTTTCAAATATTTAAGTTAATAAACCTTCTTTAACGCACTGAAGTCTACATAAAGCCTTGACGGTATAACTGCACAGCATTTAGAAGAATACCGTTATCTTATATTTAGGTATAAATTCGACTTTCTTGTATATATTCATTTAGCAAGCGATATCAAAATGCTTCGAACCATTAGTTTAACATATTTAAAATAATTAACCTTCTTTAACGTATTGAAGTTGATACAAAGCCATGGCGGCATAATGACAGTACATTTGGAAGAATTCCGTTATCTTATATTTAGGTATAAAGTCGATTTTCTTGTATATACACATTTAGCAATCGATATCGAAATGCTTCAAATCATTAGTTTAACATATTTAAGTTAATAAACCTTCTTTAGCGCACTGAAGTCTACATAAAGAGTTATTGGCATAGCGGCAGTGCATTTAGAAAAATTCCGTTATCTTATATTTAGGTAAAAATTCGATTTTCTTATATATACATATTTCGCAAGCGATATCGAAATGCTTCAAATCATTAGTTTAACATATTTAAGTTAATTAACCTTCTTTAACGTACTGAAGTTGATATAAAGCCATAACGACAGTACATTTGGAAGAATTCCGTAGTCTTATATTTAGGTATAAAGTCGATTTTCTTGTATATATGCATTAAGCATTCGATATCGAAATGCTTCAAATAACTGGTTTAACATATTTAAGTTTATAAACCTTCTTTAACGAACTGAAGTTAATATAAAGCCATAACGGCAGTGCATTTAGAATAATTACGTAATCTTATATTTAGGTATAAATTCGACTTTCTTGTATATATTCATTTAGCAAGCGATATCAAAATGCTTCGAACCATTAGTTTAACATATTTAAAATAATTAACCTTCTTTAACATATTGAAGTTGATACAAAGCCATGGCGGCATAATGACAGTACATTTGGAAGAATTCCGTAATCTTATATTTAGGTATAAAGTCGATTTTCTTGTATATACACATTTAGCAATCGATATCGAAATGCTTCAAATCATTAGTTTAACATATTTAAGTTAATTAACCTTCATCAACGTATTGAAGTTGATAAAGAGCCATGGCGGCATAACGACAGTACATTTGGAAGAATTCCGTAGTTTTATATTTAGGTATAAAATCGATTTTCTTGTATATATGCATTAAGCAATCGATATCGAAATGCTTCAAATAACTGGTTTAACATATTTAAGTTAATAAACCTTCTTTAACGAACTGAAGTTAATATAAAGCCATAACGGCATAACGGCAGTGAATTTGGAAGAATTACGTAATCTTATATTTAGGTATGAATTCGATTTTCTTGTATATACTCATTTAGCAATCGATATCGAAATGCTTCAAATGATTAGTTTAACATATTTAAGTTAATAAAGCTTTTTTAGCGCCTGAAGTAAACATAAAGCCATGGCGCCATAATGGCAGTGCATGTAGAAGAATTCCGTAATCTTATATTTAAGTATGTAGTCAATTTTCTTGGATTTACACATTTAGCAATCGATATCGAAAACCTTCAAATAACTGGTTTAGCATATTTAGGCTAATTAACCTTCTTTATCTTACTGAAGTTTAAATAAAGCCATAACGGCATAACGGTATTATATTTGGGTGAATTCCGTATTCCTATAATTAGGTATAAAGTCGATTTTCTTGTATATACACATTAAGCAATCGATATCGAAATGCTTCAAATCATTAGTTTAACATATTTAAGTTAATTAACCTTCTTAAACGTATTGAAGGTGACACAAAGCCATGGCGGCATAACGGCAGTGCATTAAGAAGAAATCCGTAGTCTTATATTTAGGTTTAGCCGCTAGAGCGTTAGCAAGGTTGAAACAAAAATGTGACTATTGCCAAGCCCCTGATAGGAGTAGAAGAAAGATTGAAGACTTTCCTGAGAGCTCTTTAAATTATCTGAACCAATGCTTTATGTGTGACTCACCTCGTTCTAAAAGTTTAGCCTCAGAGCGTTATCAAAGTTGATACAAAAATGTGACTATTGCAAAGCCCGTGGTAGGAGTAAAAGAAAAATTGGGGACTTTCCTGAGAGCTCTTTAAATTATTTTACCAATGCTTAATGTTTGACCCACCTCGTTCCAATGGTTTAGCTGCTAGAGCGTTACCAAAAGTGAAACAAAAATATGACTATGGCCAAGCCCCTGATAGGAGTAGAAGAAAGATTGAAGACTTTCCTAAAAGCTCTTTAAATTATCTAACCAATGCTTTATGTTTGACCCACCTCGTTCCAATAGTTTAGCCGCTAGAGCGTTATCAAAAGTGAAACTAAAATGTGACTATTGCCAAGCCCCTGATAGAAGTAGAAGAAAGGCTGAAGACTTTCCTGAAAGCTCTTTAAATTATCTAACCAATGCTTTATGTTTGACCCACCTCGTTCCAATAGTTTAGCCGCTAGAGCGTTATCAAAAGTGAAACAAAAATATGACTATGGCCAAGCCCCTGATAGGAGTAGAAGAAAGATTGAAGACTTTCCTTAAAGCTCTTTAATTTATCTAACCAATGCTTTATGTTTGACCCACCTCGTTCCAATAGTTTAGCCGCTAGAGCGTTAGCAAAATTGAAAAAAAAATGTGACTAGTTCCAAGCCCCTGATAGGAGTAGAAGAAAGGTTGAAGACTTTTCTGAGAGCTCTTTAAATTATCTAACCAATGCTTTATGTTTGACCCACCTCGTTCCAATAGTTTAGCCGCTAGAGCGTTGTCAAAAGTGAAACTAAAATGTGACTATTGCCAAGCCCCTGATAGAAGTAGAAGAAAGGTTGAAGACTTTCCTGAAAGCTCTTTAAATTATCTAACCAATGCTTTATGTTTGACCCACCTTGTTCCAATAGTTTAGCCGCTAGAGCGTTATCAAAAGTGAAACAAAAATATGACTATGGCCAAGCCCCTGATAGGAGTAGAAGAAAGAGTGAAGACTTTCCTAAAAGCTCTTTAAATTATCTAACCAATGCTTTATGTTTGACCCACCTCGTTCCAATAGTTTAGCCGCTAGAGCGTTATCAAAGTTGAAACAAAAATGTGACTATTGCCAAGCCCCTGGTAGGAGTAGAAGAAAATTGGGGACTTTCCTTAAAGCTATTTAAATTATCTATCCAATGCTTTATGTTTGAATCACCTCTTTCCAATAGTTTAGCCTCAGAGCGTTAGCAAAATTGAAACAAAAATGTGACTAGTTCCAAGCCCCTGATAAGAGCAGAAGAAAGATTGAGGACTTTCCTGAGAGCTCTTTCAATTATCTATCCAATGCTTTATGTTTGACCCACCTCGCCCAATAGTTTAGCCGCTAGAGCGTTAGCAAAGTTGAAACAAAAATGTGACTATTGCCAAGCGCTGGGTAGGTGTAAAAGAAAGATTGAAGACTTTCCTGAGAGCTCTTTAAATTATCTAACCAATGCTTTATGTTTGACCCACCTTGTTCCAATAGTTTAGCCTCAGAGCGTTAGCAAAGTTGAAACAAAAATGTGACTATTGCCAAGCGCTTGGTAGGTGTAAAAGAAAGATTGAAGACTTTCCTGAGAGCTCTTTAAATTATCTAACCAATGCTTTATGTTTGACCCACCTCGTTTCAATAGTTTAGCCTCAGAGCGTTAGCAAAGTTGAAACAAAAATGTGACTATTGCCAAGCCCCTGGTAGGAGTAGAAGAAAGATTGAAGACTTTCCTTAGAGCTCTTTAAATTATCTTACCAATGCTTTATGTTTGACCTACCTCGTTCCAATAGTTTAGCCGCTAGAGCGTTAGCAAAGTTGAAACAAAAATGTGACTATTGCCAAGCCCCTGGTAGAAGTAAAAGAAAAATTGGGGACTTTCCTGAGAGCTCTTTAAATAATCTAACCAATGCTTTATGTTTGACAAACCTCGTTCCAATAGTTTAGCCGCTAGAGCGTTAGCAAAGTTGAAACCAAAATGTGACTATTGCCAAGCCCCTGATAGGAGTAGAAGAAAAATTGGGGTCTCTCCTGAGAGCGCTTTAAATTATCTAACTAATGCTTTATGTTTGACCCACCTCGTTCGAATAGTTTAGCCTCAGAGCGTTAACAAAGTTGAAACAAAAATGTGACTATTGCCAAGCCCCTGATAGGAGTAGAAGAAGGATTGAAGATTTTTCTGAGAGCTCTTTAAATTATCTTACCAATGTTTTATGTTTGCATCACCTCCTTCCAATAGTTTAGCCTCAGAGCGTTAGCAAAGTTGAAACAAAAATGTGACTATTGCCAAGCCCCTGGTAGGAGTACAAGAAGGATTGAAGACGGTACTGAGAGCTCTTTAAATTATCTAACCAATGCTTTATGTTTGACCCACCTCGTTTCAATAGTTTATCCGCTAGAACGTTAGCAAAGTTGAGACAAAAATGTGACTATTGCCAAGCCAATGGTAGGAGTAGAAGAACAATTGGGGACTTTCCTGAGAGCTATTTAAATTTTCTAACCAATGTTTTATGTTTGACCCACCTCGTTCCTATAGTTTAGCCGCTAGAGCGTTAGTAAAGTTGAAACAAAAATGTGACTATTGCCAAGCAAATGGTAGGAGTAGAAGAAAATTCGGGGACTTTCCTGAGAGCTGTTTAAATTATTTAACCAATGCTTAATGTTTGACCCATCTCGTTCCAATAGTTTAGCCGCTAGAGCGTTAGCAAAGTTGAAACAAAAATGTGACTATTGCCAAGCCCTTATAGGAGTAGACGAAAAATTGGGGACTTTCCTGAGAGCTCTTTAAATTATCTTACCAATGTTTTATGTTTGACCCACCTCGTTCAAATTGTTTAGCCTCAGAGCGTTAGCAAAGTTGAAACAAAAATGTGAGTAGGACTAAAAGAAAGATTGAAGACTTTCCTGCTTTTTGTTTGACCCACCTCGTTCCAATAGTTTAGCCTCAGAGCGTTAGCAAGGTTGAAACCAAAATGTGACTATTGCCAAGCCCCTGGTAGGAATAGAAGAAAGATTGAAGACTTGCCTTAGAGCTCTTTAAATTATCTAACCAATGCTTTATGTTTGACCTACCTCGTTCCAATAGTTTAGCCGCTAGAGCGTTAGCAAAGTTGAAACAAAAATGTGACTATTGCCAAGCCCCTGATAGGAGTAGAAGAAAGATTGAATGCTTTATGTTTGACCCACCTCGCTCCAATAGTTTAGCCGCTAAAGCGTTATCAAAGTTGAAACAACAATGTGACTATTGCCAAGCCCCTGGTAGGAGTACAAGAAAGGTTGAAGACTTTCGTGAGAGCTCTTTAAATTATCTAACCAATGCTTTATGTTTGACCCACCTCGTTCTAATAGTTTAGCCTCAGAGCGTTATCAAAGTTGAAACAAAAATGTGACTATTGCCAAACCCTTGGAAGAAATAGAAGAAAAATTGGGGATTTCCTGAGAGCTCTTTAAATTATCTAACCAATGCTTAATGTTTGACCCACCTCGTTCTACTAGTTTAGCCGCTAGAGAGTTAGCAAAGTTGAAACAAAAATGTGACTATTGCCAAGCCCCTGATAGGAGTAGAAAAAAAATTCGGGACTTTCCTGAGAGCTCTTTAAATTATCTTACCAATATTTTATGTCTGACCCACCTCGTTCAAATTGTTTAGCCTCAGAGTGTTAGCAAAGTTGAAACAAAAATGTGACTATTGCCAAGCCAATGGTAGGAGTAGAAGAAAGATTGAAGACTTTCCTGAGAGCTCTTTAAATTATCTAACCAATGCTTAACGTTTGACCCACCTCGTTCCAATAGTTTAGCCGCTAGAGCGTTAGCAAAGTTGAAACAAAAATGTGACTATTGCCAAGTTCCTGATAGGAGTAGAAAAAAAAAATTGGGGACTTTCCTGAGAGCTCTTTAAATTATCTTACCAATGTTTCATGTTTGACCCACCTCGTTCAAATTGTTTAGCCTCAGAGCGTTAGCAAAGTTGAAACAAAAATGTGAGTAGGACTAAAAGAAAGATTGAAGACTTTCCTGAGAGCTCTTTAAATTATCTAACCAATGCTTTATGTTTGACACACCTCGTTCCAATAGTTTAGCCTCAGAGCGTTAACAAATTTAATACAAAAATGTGACTATTGCCAAGCCCCTGACAGGAGTAGAAGAAAGATTGAAGACTTTCCTGAGAGCTCTTTAAATTATCTAACCAATGCTTAATGTTTGACCCACCTCGTTTCAATAGTTTATCCGCTAGAGCGTTAGCAAAGTTGAAACAAAAATGTGACTATTGCCAAGCCAATGGTAGGAGTAGAAGAACAATTGGGGACTTTCCTGAGAGCTATTTAAATTTTCTAACCAATGTTTTATGTTTGACCCACCTCGTTCCTATAGTTAAACCGCTAGAGCGTTAGCAAAGTTGAAACAAAAATGTGACTATTGCCAAGCCCCTGGTAGGAGTAGAAGAAATATTGAAGACTTTCCTGAGAACTCTTTAAATTATCTAACCAATGCTTTATGTTTGACCCACCTCGTTCCAATAGTTTAGCCTCAGAGCGTTAGCAAAGTTGAAACAAAAATGTGACTATTGCCAAGCCCCTGGTAGGAGTAGAAGAAAGATTGAAAACTTTTCTGAGAGTTCTTTAAATTATCTAACCAATGCTTTATGTGTGACCCACCTCGTTCTTGTAGTTTAGCCTCAGAGCGTTATCAAAGTTAAAACAAAAATGTGACTATTGCCAAGCCCTTGGAAGAAGTAGAAGAAAAATTGGGGACTTTCCCGAGAGATCTTTAACTTATCTAACCAATGCTTAATGTTTGACTCACCTCTTTCTTATAGTTTAGCCGCTAGAGAGTTAGCAAAGTTGAAACAAAAATGTGACTAATGCCAAGCCCCTGATAGGAGTAGAAGAAATATTGAAGACTTTCCTGAGAGCTCTTTAGACTATCTAACCAATGCTTTATGTTCGACCCACCTTGTTCAAATAGTTTAGCCTTAGAGAGTTAGCAAAGTTGAATCAAAAAATGTGAGTATTGCCAAGCCCCTGGTAGGAGTAGAAGAAAGATTGAAGACTTTCCTGAGAGCTCTTTAAATTATCTAACCAATGCTTTATGTGTGACCCACCTCGTTCTAATAGTTTAGCCTCAGAGCGTTATCAAAGTTAAAACAAAAATGTGACTATTGCCAAGCCCTCGGAAGAAGTAGAAGAAAAATTGGAGACTTTCCTGAGAGCTCTTTAAATTATCTAACCAATGCTTAATGTTTGGCCCACCGCGTTCCAATAGTTTAGCCGCTAGAGCGTTAGCAAAGTTGAAACAAAAATGTGACTATTGCCAAGCCCCTGGTAGGAGTACAAGAAAGATTGAAGACTTTCGTGAGAGCTCTTTAAATTATCTTACCAATGTTTTATGTTTGACCCACCTCGTTCCAATAGTTTAGCATCAGAGCGTTAGCAAAGTTGAAACAAAAATGTGACTATTGCCAAGCCCCTGGTAGGAGTACAAGAAAGATTGAATATTTTTCTGAGAGCTCTTTAAATTATCTAACCAATGCTTAATGTTTGACCCACCTCTTTCCAATAGTTTAGCCGCTAGAGCGATAGCAAAGTTGAAACAAAAATGTGACTATTGCCAAGCCCCTGGTAGGAGTAGAAGAAAAATTGGGGTCTCTCCTGAGAGCTCTTTAAATTATCTAACCAATGCTTTATGTTTGACTCACCTCGTTCCAATAGTTTAGCCTCAGAGCGTTAACAAAGTTGAAACAAAAATGTGACTATTGCCAAGCCCCTGATAGGAGTAGAAGAAAGATTGAAGACTTTCCTGAGAGCTCTTTAAATTATCTAACCAATGCTTTATGTTCGACTCACCTCGTTCAAATAGTTTACCGGCTAGAGCGTTATCAAAAGTGAAACAAAAATGTGACTTTTTCCCCCTCTGATAGGAGTAGAAGAAAGAGTGAAGATTTTTAGTTTAGCTGCTAAAGCGTTGCTAACGCTATTAGAACGAGATGAGTCACACATAAAGCATTGGTTAGATAATTTAAAGAGCTCTTAGAAAAATCTTCACTCTTTCTTCTACTCCTATCAGGGGCTTGGCAATAGTCACATTTTTGTTTCAACTTTGCTAACGCTCTGAGGCTAAACTATTGGAACGAGGTGAGTCAGACGTAAAGCATTGGTTAGATAATTTAAAGAGCTTTTAGGAAAGTCCCCAATTTTTCTTCTACTCCTACCAGGGGCTTGGAAATAGTCACATTTTTGTTTCAACTTTTCTAACGCTCTGAGGCTAAACTATTGGGACGAGGTGGGTCAAACATAAAGCATTGGTTAGATATTTTAATGAGCTCTCAGGAAAGTCTTCAATCTTACTTCTACTCTTATCAGGGGCTTGGCAATAGTCACATTTTTGTTTCAACTTTGCTAACGCGCTATCGGCTAAACTTTCGGGACGAGGTGAGTCAAACATAAAGCATTGGTTAGATAATGTAAAGAGCTCTTAGGAAAATCTTCACTCTTTTTTCTACTCCTATCAGGGGCTTGGAAATAGTCACATTTTTGTTTCACTTTTGATAACGCTCTCGCGGGTAAAATATTTCAACGAGGTGGGTAAAACATAAAGCATTAGTCAGATAAATTAAAGAGCTCTTGGGAAAATCTTTAATCTTTCTTCTACTCCTACCAGGGGCTTGGCAATAGTCACATTTTTGTTTTACTTTTGATAACGCTCCAGCGGCTAAGCTTTTGGAACGAGGTGGGTCAAACATAAAGCATTGGTTGGATAATTTAAAGAGCTCTTAGGAAAGTCTTCAATATTTCTTCTACTCCTACCAAAGGCTTGGCAATAGTCACATTTTTGTTTCAACTTTGCTAACGCTCTAGCGGCTTAACTATTGGAACGAGGTGGGTCAAACATAAATCAATGGTTAGATAATTTTAAGAGCTCTCAGGAAAGTCCCCAATTTTTCTTCTGCTCCTACCAGGGGCTTGGCAATAGTCACATTTTTGTTTCAATATTGCTAACGCTCTGAGGATAAACTATTGGAACGAGGTGGGTCAAACAGAAAGCATTGGTTAGATAATTTAAAGAGCTCTCAGGAAAGTCTTCAATCTTTCTTCTACTCCTATCAGGGGCTTAGCAATAGTCACATTTTTGTTTCAACTTTGTTAACGCTCTGAGGCTAAACTATTGGAACGAGGTGGGTCAAACATAAAGCATTGGTTGGATAATTTAAAGAGCTCTTAGGAAAGTCTTCAATCTTTCTTCTACTCCTATCAGGGGCTTGGCAATAGTCACATTTTTGTTTCACTTTTGATAACGCTCTAGCGGGTAAACTATTTGAACGAGGTGAGTCAAACAGAAAGCATTGGTTAGATAATTTAAAGAGTTTTCAGGAAAGTCTTCAATCGTTCTTCTGCTCTAACCAGGCGCTTGGCAATAGTCACATTTTTGTTTAAACTTTTCTAAGGCTCTAGTGGCTAAACTATTGAAACGAGGTATGCCGAACTTAAAGCATTGGTTAGATAACTTAATAACTATAACTATTTGAACGAGGTGGGTCAAACATAAAGCATTGGTTAGATAATTTAAAGAGCTCTCAGGAAAGTCTTCAATTTTTCTTTTACTCCTACCAGGCGCTCGGCAATAGTCACATTTTTGTTTCAACTTTGCTAACGCTCTAGTGGCTAATTTATTGAAACGAGGTGGGTCGAACATAAAGCATTGGTTAGATAATTTATACTAATGAGTTGAACCATCTCGATATCGATTGCTAAATGTGTATATACAACAAAATCGACTTTATACCTAAATATAAGATTACGAAATTCTTCCAAATGCAATGCCGTTATACCGTTATGGCTTTACGTAAACTTCAGTCAGATAAAGAAGGTTAATTAACTTAAATATGTTAAACTAATGAATTGAAACATCTCGATATCGATTGCTAAATGTGTATATATAACAAAATCGACATTATACCTAAATATAAGTTTACAGAATTCTTCCAAATGCACTTGCGTTATACCGTTATGGCTTTACGTAAACTTCAGTCAGATAAAGAAGGTTAATTAACTTAAATATGTTAAACTAATGATTTGAAGCATTTCGATATCGATTGCTAAATGTGTATATACATGAAAATCGACTTTATACCTAAATATAAGATTACGGAATTCTTCTAAATGCACTGCCGTTATGCCGTTAAGGCTTTATGTTAACTTCAGATCGTTAAAGAAGTTTCATTAACTTAAATATGTTAAACCAGTTATTTGAAGCATTTCGAAATCGATTTCTTAATGCATATATACAAGAAAATCGACATTATACCTAAATATAAGATTACGGAATTCTTCCTAATGTACTGTCGTTACGCCGCCATGGCTTTATATCAACTTCAATACGTTTAAGAAGGTTAATTAACTTAAACGTGTTAAAAAAATGATTTGAAGCATTTCTATATCGATTGCCAAATGTGTATATACAACAAAATCGACTTTTTACCCAAATACAAGATAACGGAATTCTTCCAAATGCACTGCCGTTATACCGTTATGGCTTTATGTAAACTTCAGTAAGATAAAGAAGGTTAATTAACTTAAATATGTTAAACTAATGATTTGAAGCATTTCGATATCGATTGCTAAATGTGTATATACAAGAAAATCGACTTTATACCTAAATATAAGATTACGGAATTCTTCCAAATGTACTGTCGTTATGGCTTTATATCAACTTCAATACGTTAAAGAAGGTTAATTATTTTAAATATGTTAAACTAATGGTTTGAAGCATTTCGATATCGATTGCTAAATTTGCAAATAGAAGAAAATCGACTTTATACCTAAATATAAAATTATAACATTACGGAATTCTTCTAAATGCACTGCCGTCATACCGTTAAGGCTTTATGTAGACTTTAGTGAGCTAAAAAATGTTTATTATCTTAATATGTTAAACAAATATTTTGAAGCATTTCGATATCGATAGCTAAATATGTATATACAAGAAAATCGACTTTATACCTAAATATAAGATTACGGAATTCTTTTACATCCACTGCCGGTATGCCAACATCAGATCGTTAAAGAAGGTTTATTAACTTAAATATGTTAAACTAATGAGTTGAAGCATTTCGATATCGATTGCTAAATGCTTATATACAAGAAAATCGATTTTATACCTAAATAAAAGATTACGGAATTCACCCAAATGCACTGCCGTTATGGCTTTATATTAACTTCAGTAAGATAAAGAAGGTTAATTAACTTAAATATGCTAAACCAGTTATTTGAAGATTTTCGATATCGATTTCTAAATGTGTAAATCCAAGAAAATCGACTACATACCTAAATATAAGATTACGGAATTCTTCTACATGCACTGCCATTATGGCGCCATGGCTTTATGTTAACTTCAGGCGTTAAAGAAACTTTATTAAATTAAATATGTTAAACTAATCATTTGAATTTCGATATCGATTGCTAAATGAGTATATACAAGAAAATCGAATTTTTACCTAAATATAAAATTATAACATTACGGAATTCTTCTAAATGCACTGCCGTTATGCCGTTAAGGCTTTATGTAGACTTCAGTAAGCTAAAAAATGTTTATTAACTTAATATGTTTAACTAATGATTTGAAGCATTTCGATATCGATATCTAAATGTGTATATAAAAGAAAATCGACTTTATACCTAAACATAAGATTACGTATTTCTTCTAAATGCACTGCCGTTATGGCTTTATATTAACTTTAGTTCGTTAAAGAAGGTTTATTAACTTAAATATGTTAAGCCAGTTATTTGAAGCATTTCGATATCGATATCTAAATGTGTATATAAAAGAAAATCGACTTTATGCCTAAATATAAGATAACAGAATTTTTCTAAATGCACTGCCGTTATGCCGTTAACACTTTATGTAGACTTCAGTGCGTTAAAGAAGGTTTATTAACTTAAATATGTTAAACTAATGATTTGAAGCATTTCGATATCGATTGCTAAATGTGTATGTACAAGAAAATCGACTTTATACCTAAATATAAGATTACGGAATTCTTCCAAATATACTGTCTTTATGCCGCCATGGCTTTGTATCAACTTCAATACGTTAAGGAAGGTTAATTATTTTAAATATGTTAAACTAATGGTTTGAAGCATTTAGATATCGCTTGCTAAATGAATATATACAAGAAAGTCGAATTTATACCTAAATATAAGAAAACGGAATTCTTCTAAATGCAGTGCAGATATACCGTTAAGGCTTTATGTAGACTTCAGTGCGTTAAAGAAGGTTTATTAACTTAAATATGTTAAACTAATGATTTGAAGCATTTCGATATCGATTGCTAAATGTGTGTATACAAAAAAATCGACTTTATACCTGAATATAAGATTACGGAATTCTTCCAAATGTACTGTCGTTATGCCGCCATGGCTTTGTATCAACTGCAGTTCGTTAAAGAAGGTTTATTAACTTAAATATGTTAAACTAATGGTTTGAAGCATTTAGATATCGCTTGCTAAATGAACATATACAAGAAAGTCGAATTTATACCTAAATATAAGATAACGGAATTCTTCAAAATGCACTGACGTTATACCGTTAATGCTTTATGTAGACTTCAGTAAGCTAAAAAATGTTTATTAACTTAATATGTTAAACTAATGATTTGAAGCATTTCGATATCGATAGCTAAATATGTATATACAAGAAAATGGACTTTATACCTAAATATAAGATTATGGAATTCTTCTGCGTGCACTGCAGTTATGAAAGTTAAAGAAAGTTTATTAACTTAAATATGTTAAACTAATGAGCTGAAGCATTTCGATATCGATTGCTAAATGTGTATATACAAGAAAATCGATTTTATACCTAAATAAAAGATTACGGAAATTACCCAAATATACTGCCGTTATGCCGTTATGGCGTCTGTAAAGAAGGTTAATTATTTAAATATGATAAGCTAAAGGTTTGAAGCATTTCGATATCGATTGCTAAATGTGTGAATACAAGAAAATCGACTTTATACCTAAATATAAAATTATAACATTATGGAATTCTTCTAAATGCACTGCCGTTATGCCATTTGGGCCTTATGTAGACTTTAGTGCGCTAAAGAAGGTTTATTAACTTAAATATGTTAAACTAATGATTTGAAGCATTTCGATATCGATTGCTAAATGTGCATATACAAGAAAATCGAATTTATACCTAAATAAAAGATAACATAATACTTCTAAATGCACTGCCGTTATGCCGTTAAGGCTTTATGTAGACTTCAGTGAGTTAAAGAAGGTTTATTAACTTAAATATGTTAAACTAATGATTTGAAGCATTTCGATATCGATTGCTAAATGTGTATATACAAAAAAATCGACTTTATACCTAAATATAAGATTACGGAATTCTTCCTAATGTACTGTCGTTATGCCGCCATGGCTTTATGTCAACTTCAATTCGTTAAAGAAGGTTAATTAACTTAAATAAGTTAAATTAATAATTTGAAGCATTTTGATATCGCTTGCTAAATGAGTATATACAAGAAAGTCGAATTTATACCTAAATATAAGACAACGGAATTCTTCTAAATGCAGTGCAGTTATACCGTTAAGGCTTTATGTAGACTTCAGTGCGTTAAAGAAGGTTTATTAACTTAAATATGTTAAACTAATGATTTGAAGCATTTCGATTCCGATTGCTAAATGCGTATATTGAATAAAATCGACTTTATACCTAAATATAAGATTATAAAATTCTTCGAAATGCACTGCCGTTATGCCGTTAAGTCTTTTGTAGACTTCAGTAAGATAAAGAGGTTTAATTAACTTAAATCTGTTAAATTAATGATGTGAAGCATATCGGCATCGATTGCTAAATGTGTATATACAAGAAAATCGACTTTATACCTAAATATAAGATTACGGAATTGTTCCAAATGTACTGTCGTTATGCCGCCATGGCTTTGTATCACCTTCAATACCTTAAAGAAGGTTTATTAACTTAAATATGTTAAACTAATGATTTGAAGCATTTCGATATCGATTGCTAAATGAGTATGTACAAGAAAATCGAATTCATACCTAAATATAAGATTACGTAATTCTTCTAAATGCACTGCCGTTATGCCTTTAAGGCTTTTGCAGACTTCAGTAAGAAAAAGAGGGTAAAGTAACTTAAATACAGGGTAGGCCATTTAAAGTTGACCCATCTGGCAACGCTGTAACTTTTAACAGCGCTGACAAATCGGCTAATGTCATACCGCGTTAGAAGCGTCATTCGAAGACAATTTATACCATGGAACAGTACACTCCAAAAGAACGCGCTGAAATTGTTCAGCTTTATATTCAAAATAACTTTTCAATTGTGTTAACTCAACGTGCGTTTCGCAAAAAAAATAAAGTGAAAAGTGCTCCAGTTAAGAACACAATTAAGTCTTTATACGCAAAATTTGTGAACACCGGTAATCTCAGTAATGCCAGTCATGCATCCAGACAACGCACAAGACGTTCTGATGAAAATATCGAAGCTGTACGAGCCAGTATTGAGGAGACTCCATCGACATCGAGTTATCGCCGCTCTCAGGAATTAGACATCTCTCGCACCACTCTCCGACGCATAATTCATAAAGATTTGAAGATGTTTCCATATAAAATTCAAATGGCACAAAAACTAAACCCAGCTGATTATCCGCGACGCCTTAATTTTGGCAAATGGGCCATCGAAATGGCTGAAAACGAACTTGACTTTTGGCGAAAACTCATCATGTCAGACGAGGCACATTTCTCGTTGAATGGAGGCGTAAACAAGCAAAATTGCCGATTTTATGCCACCGAAAATCCTCAATTAATTGAAGAACAGCCTCTTTACGACCAAAAAGGAACAGTTTGGTGCGGTGTTTGCGCGAATATGATCATCGGACCGTATTTTTTCGAAGACGATGATGGAGCCACGACAACAGTCAATGGTGAGCGTTATCGAGCCATGATAACGGATTTTGTGATACCCATTATTCGCGAAAATGACATGGATAACTTCTGGTTTCAACAGGACGGGGCTACATGCCATACAGCTCGACCAACAATCAATTTATTGCGACCATTTTTCCCCGGGCGATTGATATCGAAAAATGGTGATGTTGACTGGCCACCGAGATCACCAGATTTGACGCCACCAGACTTTTATTTGTGGGGTTATTTGAAATCCAAGGTATACGCTAATAAGCCAAAGACCTTAGCTCAACTGAAAGCCAACATTCGACGTGAAACAGCCGCCATATCATCCGAAACATTGGCCAAAGTCATGGAAAATGTCGAAAAAAGAGTACATTTAGCTGTCAAAGCTAAAGGTGCCCATTTACGCGATCTAATTTTTAAATATTAGCTGAAACAAATCCCCTTGGACCAAAATAAATTATTTTTGAAATGAACAAAAAACATTGTTTTTTTTGTTCTCTTTTTTTAGAAACAAATGGGTCAACTTTAAATGGCCTACCCTGTATATTTAACTAATGATTTGAAGCATTTCGATATCGATTGCTAAATGTGTATGTACAAAAAAATCGACTTTATACCTACATATAAGATTACGGAATTCTTCCAAATTACTCTCGTTACGCCGCCATGGCTTTATTTCACCTTCAATACGTTAAGGATGGTTAATTAACTAAAATATGTTAAACTAATGATTTGGAGTATTTCGATATCGATTGCTAAATATGTAAATACAAGAAAATCGACTTTTTACCTTAATATAAGGTTACGGAATTCTTCTAAATGCACTGCAGTTATACTGTTAAGGCTTTAAGTAGACTTCAGTGTGTTAAAGAAGGTTTATTATAAATAACTTGAAAATGTAAAACTAATGATTTGAAGCATTTCGATATCGATTGCTAAATGTGTATATACAAGAAAATCGACTTTACATATATGTACCTAAATATAAGATTACGGAATTCTTCCAAATGTACTGTCGTTATGCCGCCATGGTTTGTATCAGCTACAATACGTTAAAGAAGATTAATTATTTTAAATATGTTAAACTAATGGATTGAAGCATTTCGATATCGACTGCTATCGATATCGACTGCTAAATGTGTAGATACAGCAAAATCGACTTTATACCTAAATATAAAATTATAACATTACGAATTTCTTCTAAATGCACTGCCGTTATACCGTTAAGGCTTTATGTAGACCTCATTAAGCTAAAAAATGTTTATTAACTTAATATGTTAAACTAATGATTTGAAGCATTTCGATATCGATAGCTAAATGTGTATATACAAGAAAATCGACTTTATACCTGAATATAAGATTACGGAATTCTTCTACATGCACTGCCGTTATGCCGCCATGGCTTTATGTTAACTTCAGTGCGTTAAAGAAGCTTTATTAACTTAAATATGTTAAACTAATGATTTGAAACATTTCGATATCGCTAGCTAAATGTGTATATACAAGAAAATCGAGTTTATGCCTAAATATAAGATAACGGAATTTTTCTAACTGCACTGCCGTTATGCCGCCATGGCTTCATGTCACCTTCGGTATGTTAAAGAAGGTAATTTAACTTAAATATGTTAAACTAATGATTTGAAGCATTTCGATATCGATTGATAAATGTGCTAGTACAAGAAACTTGACTTTATACCTAAACATAGGATAACGGAATTCTTCTAAATGCACTGCCGTTAATCCGCCATGGCTTTATGTCAACTTCAGTTCGTTAAAGAAGGTTTGTTAACTTAAATATGTTAAACTAATGACTTGAAGCATTTCGATATCGATTGCTAAATATGTAAATACAAGAAAATCGACTTTATACCTTAGATTACGGAATTCTTCTAAATGCACTGCAGTTATGCCATCATGGCTATATGCAAACTTCTGATCATTAAAGAAGGTTTTTTTTTTTTTTTTTTTGTTTTTTTTTTTTTTTTTGTTTGTTTTCGGAGGGGGAATCTTCAAAGATATCGTCATTTTTCCGGACGATATGCACGATTCGTATTGGCCGCACGCCCAAGCTGGACTTGCGACACAATACGCCTACGTACTAAACCCTGAACTCCGTCGTCTTTGCTTGTATTTGGCCCACGGAACTGCCGTTAAGCATTACATCGTGGGACCAAGCTTAGCCAATCGGCTCTTCATTCACACATTTTCGCTCTAATTCCGATTCATCCTTCTGTTGTCGCTGCGTTGCCACTCTTTCTTTCTTAACTCTTGCATAGCTATAGCTGCCCACGCTCTCATTTTGTTCCAGACCACCTTCGATTCGATCATGTAAGCCACTATATTCTCCGGGGTCACGCGATCGTTTATCACACTCTCTATTTCTAGTCTTTCCTTTTCGTATTTTGGGCAGAAAAAGAAGATATGAAGTGCATTTTCATTGCTGTTGCTGCAGAAGGAGCAATTTGTTTCGTCGTCATGTCCGTATTTGTATAGGTAATCTCTATAGCAACCATGACCTGTTAAAAACTGGGTGAGGTAAAAATCAGTTTCCCCGTGTTTCCGTTCTATCCATGGTTGTATGCTTCTAATAAGCCTGTGCGTCCATCTCCCCGTAGTTGCTTCGTCCCATCGTTTCTGCCATTCGTTTAGGCTCCTTTGTCTTTCCTGTTTCCGCTCTTCGTTCGTTAAGCGATCGCCAGTGCTTTTCGTTTTGTCGAATACCCGCTTTATTTCCATGGCCATTATGTCTGGTGGCATGAGGCCTGATATGACTCCAGCCGCCTGGTGTGATACAGTGCGGTAGGCACATGCAACTCTGATTGCATTCAGTCGTACTATTGATTTCGCCTTTTCTGCGTATGTTTTCTGCTGCAGTGCTATCCCCCATATGGGTGCAGCATTCGTAAGTATAGACTGACTCACTTTGGCTAGGAGGACTCGTCTATTCTGACTTGGTCCACCAATGTTAGCCATTATCCTCGTTAGCGCCGCCGTCACCCTAGATGCTTTTTCACAGGCTTTGTCTATATGCGTCTTGTATCTTAGCCTCGAGTCTATCATTACTCCTAGATATCTCAAGGATTGCTGTGTGGTAATGTTATATCCGTCAATATTGAGAGTGGCTACCTCTAGTTTCTTCCTGCTTGTGATTAGTACTGCTTCCGTCTTTTGGCCAGCTAGTTGAAGCTTTGTTATCATAAGCCATTCTTTGATTTTTTCCGCTGCATGATTGCACAGACGCTCTATTTCGTGAATTTCCTTCGCTACCACAGTCACCGCGATGTCATCCGCGTATCCGATTATTTGCACCTGCTTGGGTAATGGGAGGCGCAGCACTCCATCATATAAAATATTCCACAGAAGTGGGCCTAGGACTGAGCCTTGTGGGACCCCGCCCGTCACCCTATAGCGTTGTGGTCCTTCGTCTGTGTCGTATATGAGGACCCTGTCCGACAGGTAGTTGGAGATGATCTTCAACAGATAGGGTGGCCACTATATTCTTGTGGTGCTTTCTTTAGCTGAAGAGGTGCTTTCTTTAGCTGAAGAGCTCTTATTATATGCGGCCAGTAGGCTGAATAAAAGGCATTCTTAACATCGAATGTGACTACCGCACAATACTCTTTGGAGCCATACATCCATCTGGTTCCTTCTATAGCTTTACTCGCGACGTCCGTAAGTTTTTTAATCGCGTCAATTGTTGACCTGTGTCTGCGAAATCCATATTGATTATCGGCCAGTCCCGGTTGCTCTTTTTCGAGATGTTGCTCCAGTCGTACGCTTATTATACGTTCTAGTATTTTCCCCACTGTGTCTAGCATGCACAGTGGTCGGTACGAGTTTGGTTCTCCAGGCGGTTTGTTTGGTTTTTGTATTAGCACCAGACGTTGTATTTTCCAAATTTTTGGAAATAAGCCCTCTCGCAGGCACTTTGCGAACAGCCTTGTGAACGGGTCAGTCTTGTGTTTAATAGCTATCTTTAGGGCCTTGTTAGGTATGCCGTCCAGCCCTGATGCCTTGTTATTGGCGAACATTTCTGCTGCCTCTAAAACCTCTTTGTCAGTGATTGGTGTAGGTACCGTTCCGTTTTCTTCTAAACGATATTCCTCTGCCGGTTGCGCGGGAAAGAGGGTTTCTACTACAGTCTTTAGTAGTTTGGGACAGGTTGGGACTTGGCCTTTGTGGCCCCGGACTTTTGTCATCACTATCCTGTAGGCATCGCCCCATGGATTTTCATCAAGTTTATTGCACAGCTCTTTGAAGCAGGAGGCCTTTCTTCCTTTGATAGCTTTTTTGAGGTCATTTCGCTTCCTCTTAAAGCATTCCTGTAGCACTGCGTAATTCGTCGATTGTCGCCTTCTTTGACATAGACGCCTTGCTTTGTGACATTCGCTTCGTAGGACTTCAATTTCGTCATTCCACCAGTATACAGATTTTCTGTGCGTGCCTTGCCTTTTTCTGCACATAGCGGCGTCACATGCCTTGCTGATGTGTCGTATTAAGTCTTCCGCCTGTTGTTCCGTTTCCGCAGCAGCGTTGTTCGGGTTGCTATCTAATATCAGCTTGAATACGTCTTCATCAAGCGTGTCGACTTTCCAGCCTCTGGATTGGGCTTTCCTTGATGGAAAGAATTCTTTTGCCGGCGTGGGGTTGTCTATTTCTATCAAGAGGGCCAGGTGGTCACTGTGCGTGTATATGTCGCTTACCTGCCAGGTAATCTTCCGCACCAAGGAGCTACTGGCAAAGGTTATGTCAATTATGGAACCGCGTCCGTTCTTTTCGAATGTGTTCTTGTTGCCTGTATTTAAAAGCACGATGTCAAGTGTTGAGAACGCCTTTAGGAGCGCATCTCCTCTCCTATTTGTGTGGGTGCTGCCCCATTCTATTGCCCACGCATTGAAGTCTCCTGCCACAATGTTCGTTGTTGTATTTGCGATGTCTCGTACTAGATTATCTAGAATTCTTTCGTATTCGTTTTGTTGGACGCTCGGTGGTATGTAGCAGCTGTAAAAGTTTATGCCACAAATTTTTGCACGTGTGTAGTAGGCTTGACCTGATAGTGGCTTGCTTTGGAATGGCTTGCACCCGCAGGCCCACATGGCAGCTTTTTTTGTTTGGTCGGAGCTCCAATTTTCAGTACCCAGATTTCTGTACTGCTCGCTTAGTATTGCTATGTCCACTTTTTGCTCAATCACCGTTTGCGTAAGTAACTCTTGCGCTGCTTCGCAGTGGTTGAGGTTAAGTTGCAAGACTCTCATGTTTTAGCTTTTTTGCACGCTTCAATGTACATATGACATTTTTTGCTTCCAATTTGGTGGTCTGTGCTCTCTCGACCATTTTTTTTACACGCGTCGCAGGATGGTTTTTTATCGCATGCCTTCGCAAAGTGCCCCTTTTCTCCACATTTAAGGCAGCACTGGCTTCTGTCAGCTGGGTTGCTACAACTTTTCGCTTGGTGTCCGTATTCCAAGCACCTATAGCACTTCTTAAGGGTCGGTCTCTCCCTAATCCGGCAAACAACCCATCCTATTTTAATTTTCTTTGCGTCAAGTAGGAATCTCGCCTGGTGAGCAGGGAGGCTTAGCACGGCTGTTTGCGTGCCCGCATATGCCGCTCTGATGCTTTTTACTGATGCGTTATCAATGTTGTCTAGCTCCTTTATTTGTGCACGTATAGCACTGCAGATGTCGTCTTCAGAGGTTATTTCATCTAGGTCTCGAATCTCTATCGTTGTTTCGTGTGTAAGTGCTTTAATTTTTGCCTGGTTCCCCAGAACTTTACCTATCTCGTTTGTGAAGTCGCTTGTATTTTCCTTTTGCTCTTTTAACTCTAGCAGCATTTCGCCTTTGGCCGTCTTTCTAATTCGGGTTACATTTTCACCCAGCTTCTGGAGAGCATCTTCTTTCTTAACTGCCCTGAGAATGTCGCTGTAGGTCATATCCCCTGTTCGCGCAATTATGATGGCATCAGGTCGTCGCGGATGCTTATATGTCGTCCTCTTCTTCCGTTTAACCTCGATCCAGTCATCCTTTGGAGACCCTACGGAAGGCTTATCTGTTTTCCCCTCTTTAGGTTGCCTTGACTCCTCTGCGTGAGTGGGTTTGTTTCTCTTTGGTGGAGTCCGTCTTTTGGCCTGCTTTTCATCACGGGGTCTTTTTGGTGTTACCTCCGTGGTCGGGGGCATATTCAAAAAGTTTCTCCTTTCTTTCAATTTTGTGTGCTCACTCTGGGCTTTTCCATAAAGTACTCCTATGTTACTAAGGAGGTCCCTTATGTTATTGTTGATGGTCCGCTGTGGTGGACCCATCATTTCCGTTAACTTCTTGATCTCTTCTCCTAGTTCTCTCATGTAGTCTACACATGAGAGTGTTTGCTTAGCCTGTGGTGTGCTATCTTGAAAGGCTGGTGGTGATGATCTTGCCCTCGCCGGCTTTTCAACACACAGCGCGTTTGTGGGCGATCTACCTAGCCTCGGTGCGCGTTTAAAGGGATCTATATCCGTACTTGGTGTTCCCTGAGAGGAGCTTATATCTAGCTCCCTGCTAACTCCATTATTTTTAACTTTATGTCCGCTACCCATTAGAGCGGCATAGATGCTGCTACTATTATCACTCCTGCTCGTAGCGTTGGTTGTATTACTTGTATTATTTCTCGAAAAATTATTCATTGTCTTCTGTTTAGTTTTACCAGCGCATCGTGTGCAGGGGGCGGGCCGAATTAGACAGGAACGGGTATACCCTCGGCGTCTTTGCACCTACCCCAGTTCCCTGAGGCCTGTCCTTCGCTTAACCAGTCCCGGAAAACACGGACGGACCAGCGCTCGCCCGGGGCAACGCAGGCTACTAATCCTACGCCCAATGCACACTTCTTGACCAGAGCCCGAATGGGCTGGTTACAGGCAAACAACGTGGCTAACACCTCGGCAGAGCAAGCTCACATCACCCTTTTCACAATAGCAACCGAGAAGTCGTTGTTAAGGTTTCGAGGGACTCCCAGTGCGCCACGTTGTGCACCGGTCAACTTTAGTTCTTTTAACAGCCGCACCTAACCTGGTGAACAGACGCTGACCAGGGAGCCGCCCACTATGGGTCCGTTGCGCCTGGGTTTTTTTATTACTCAACACGCATATGCATGGTGAGGGAGACACATATTTCTAAGAGGCGGTGTCGGTTCGCCACCGTCACAGGAGCTTCAACGGATCTGCTAGTTTTTATTCCGCATCCTTTACTCCTGTCGCTCATCGTCGGGGATTGCTTATTCGTTTAAACTTATTTCGCAACTAACCTGCTACTACAGGCCGTCCGGCTATCCGCGACCTGCCGACCCCCCCGGTAGCTTAGAGCCCAGCTAGAGAGCCCAAATTCGATAGAATAGAATAGAACACTCCGTCCGGTATATTAACTTAAATATGTTAAACTAATGAGTTCAACCATATCGATATCGATTGCTAAATGTGTATATACAAAAAATCGACTTTATTCCTAAATATAAGATTACGGAATTCACTCAAATATACTGCCGTTATGCCTTATGGCTTTATTTAAACTTCAGTAAGATAAAGAAGGTTAATTAAGCTAAATATGCTAAACCAGTTATTTGAAGATTTTCGATATCGATTGCTAAATGTGTAAATCCAAGGAAAGCGACTACATACCTAAATATAAGATTATGGAGTTTTTCTACATGCACTGCCGTTATGGCGCCATGGCTTTATGTTAACTTCAGGCGTTAAAGAAGCTTTATTAACTTAAATATGTTAAACTAATGATTTGAAGCATTTCGATATCGATAGCTAAATGTGTATATACAAGAAAATCGACTTTATACCTAAATATTAGATAACGCAATTCTTCTAAATGCACTGCCGTTATGCCATCATGGCTATATGCAAACTTCTGATCATTAAAGAAGGTATATTAACTTAAATATGTTAAACTAATGAGTTGAACCATCTCGATATCGATTGCTAAATGTGTATATACAAAAAATCGACTTTATTCCTAAATATAAGATTACGGAATTCACTCAAATATACTGCCGTTATGCCTTATGGCTTTATTTAAACTTCAGTAAGATAAAGAAGGTTAATTAAGCTAAATATGCTAAACCAGTTATTTGAAGATTTTCGATATCGATTGCTAAATGTGTAAATCCAAAAAAAGCGACTACATACCTAAATATAAGATTATGGAATTTTTCTACATACACTGCCGTTATGGCGCCATGGCTTTATGTTAACTTCAGGCGTTAAAGAAGCTTTATTAACTTAAATATGTTAAACTAATGATTTGAAGCATTTCGATATCGATTGCTAAATGAGTATATACAAGAAAATCTAATTCATACCTAAATATAACATTACGTAATTCTTCTAAATGCACTGCCGTTATGCCGTTATGGCTTTATATTAACTTCAGTTCGTTAAAGAAGGTTTATAAACTTAAATATGTTAAGCCAGTTATTTGAAGCGTTTCGATATCGAAAGCTTAATGCATATATCTAAATGTGTATATACAAGAAAATCGACTTTATACCTAAATATAAGATTACGGAATTCTTCCAAATGTACTGTCGTTATGCCGCCATGGCTTCATGTCAACTTCAATTCGTTAAAGAAGGTTAATTAACTTAAATAAGTTAAATTAATAATTTGAAGCATTTTGATATCGCTTGCTAAATGAGTATATACAAGAAAGTCGAATTTATACCTAAATATAAGATAACGGAATTCTTCTAAATGCACTGCTGTTATACCGTTAAGGCTTTATACCTAAATATAAGATTACGGAATTCTTCCAAATGTACTGTCGTTATGCCGCCATGGCTTTGTATCAACTGCAGTTCGTTAAAGAAGGTTTATTAACTTAAATATGTTAAACCAGTTATTTGAAGCATGTCGATATCGACTGCTAACTGTGTAAATACAAGAAAATCGACTTTACACCTAAATATAAAATTATAACATTACGTAATTCTTCTAAATGCACTGCCGTTATGCCGTTATGGCTTTATATTAACTTCAGTTCGTTAAAGAAGGTTTATTAACTTAAATATGTTAAGCCAGTTATTTGAAGCATTTCGATATCGAAAGCCTAATGCATATATACAAGAAAATCGACTTTATACCTAAATATAAGACTACGGAATTCTTCCAAATGTACTGTCGTTATGCCGCCATGGCCCTTTATCAACTTCAATACGTTAAAGAAGGTTAATTAACTTAAATATGTTAAACTTATGATTTGAAGCATTTCGATATCGATTGCTAAATGTGTATATACAAGAAAATCGAATTTATACCTAAATATAAAATTCTAACATTACGGAATTCTTCTAAATGCACTGCCGTTATGCCGTTAAGGCTTTATGTAGACTTCAGTAAGCTAAAAAATGTTTATTAACTTAATATGTTAAACTAATGATTTGAAGCATTTCGATATCGATATCTAAATGTGTATATACAAGAAAATCGAATTTATACCTAAATATAAGATTACGGAATTCTTCCAAATGTACTGTCGTTATGCCGCCATGGCTTCATATCAACTTCAATTCGTTAAAGAAGGTTAATTAACTTAAATAAGTTAAATAATTAATTTGAAGCATTTTGATATCGCTTGCTAAATGAGTATATACAAGAAAGTCGAATTTATACCTAAATATAAGATAACGGAATTTTTCTAAATGCAGTGCAGTTATACCGTTAAGGCTTTATGTAGACTTCAGTGCGCTAAAGAAGGTTTGTTAACTTAAATATGTTAAACTAATGATTTGAAGCATTTCGATACCGATTGCTAAATGCGTATATTGAACAAAATCGACTTTATACCTAAATATAAGATTACGGAACTCTTCCAAATGCACTGCCGTTATGCCGTTAAGTCTTGTGTAGACTTCAGTAAGATAAAGAGGATTAATTTACTTAAATCTGTTAAACTAATGATGTGAAGCATATCGGCATCGATTGCTAAATGTGTATATACAAGAAAATCGACTTTATACCTAAATATAAGATTACGGAATTGTTCCAAATGTACTGTCGTTATGCCGCCATGGCTTTGTATCAACTTCGATACGTTAAAGAAGGTTTATTAACTTAAATATGTTAAACTAATGATTTGAAGCATTTCGATATCGATTGCTAAATGAGTATGTACAAGAAAATCGAATTCATACCTAAATATAAGATTACGTAATTCTTCTAAATGCACTGCCGTTATGCCTTTAAGGCTTTTGCAGACTTCAGTAAGAAAAAAAGGGTTAAGTAACTTAAATATATTTAACTAATGATTTGAAGCATTTCGATATTGATTGCTTAATGTGTATGTACAAAAAAATCGACTTTATACCTACATATAAGATTACGGAATTCTTCCAAATTACTGTCGTTACGCCGCCATGGCTTTATTTCACCTTCAAAACGTTAAGGATGGTTAATTAACTAAAATATGTTAAACTAATGATTTGGAGCATTTCGATATCGATTGCTAAATATGTAAATACAAGAAAATCGACTTTTTACCTTAATATAAGATTACGGAATTCTTCTAAATGCACTGCAGTTATACCGTTAAAGCTTTATGTAGACTTCAGTGCGTTAAAGAAGGTTTATTAACTTAAATATGTTAAACTAATGATTTGAAGCATTTCGATATCGATAGCTAAATGTGTATTTATAAGAAAATCGACTTTATACCTAAATATAAGATAACGGAATTCTTCTACATGCACTGCCGTTATGCCATCATGGCCATATGCAAACTTCTGATCATTAAAGGAGGTATATTAACTTAAATATGTTAAACTAATGAGTTGAACCATCTCGATATCGATTGCTAACTGTGTATATACAAAAAATCGACTTTATTCCTAAATATAAGATTACGGAATTCTTCCAAATGCACTGCCGTTATACCGTTATGGCTTTATGTAAACATCAGTAAGAAAAAGAAAGATAATTAACTTAAATATGTTAAACTAATGATTTGAAGCATTTCGATATCGATTACTAAATGTGTATATACAAAAAAATCGAATTTATACCTACATATAAGATTACGGAATTCTTCCAAATTACTGTCGTTACGCCGCCATGGCTTTATTTTACCTTCAATACGTTAAGGATGGTTAATTAACTAAAATATGTTAAACTAATGATTTGGAGTATTTCGATATCGATTGCTAAATATGTAAATACCAGAAAATCGACTTTTTACCTTAATATAAAATTACGGAATTCTTCTAAATGCACTGCAGTTATACTGTTAAGGCTTTATGTAGACTTCAGTGTGTTAAAGAAGGTTTATTATAAATAACTTGAAAATGTAAAACTAATGATTTGAAGCATTTCGATATCGATTGCTAAATGTGTATATACAAGAAAATCGACTTTACATATACCTAAATATAAGATTACGGAATTCTTTCAAATGTACTGTCGTTATGTCACCATGGCTTTATGTTAACTTTCAGTGCGTTAAAGAAGCATTATTAACTTAAATATGTTAAACTAATGATTTGAAACATTTCGATATCGCTTGCTAAATGAGTATATACAAGAAAATCGAGTTTATGCCTAAATATAAGATAACGGAATTCTTCTAAACGCACTGCCGTTATGCCCTTAAGGCTTTATGTAGACTTCAGTAAGATAGAGGGGAATAATTAACTTAAATATGTTAAACTAATGATTTGCAGCATTTCGATATCGATTGCTAAATGTGTAAATACAATAAAATCGACTTTGTACCTAAATATTAGATTACGGAATTCTTTTAAATGCACTGCAGTTATACCGTTAAGGCTTTATGTAAACTTCAGTGCGTTAAAGAAGGTTTATTATAAATAACTTGAAAATGTAAAACTAATGATTTGAAGCATTTCGATAAAGATTGCTATATGTGTATGTACAACAATATCGACTTTATACCTCAATAAAAGATAACGGAATTCTTCTACATGCACTGCCGTTATGCCGTTAAGGCTTTTGTAGACTTCAGTATGAAAAAGAGGGTTAATTAACTTAAATATGTTAAAATAATATTTTGAAGCATTTCGATATCGATTGCTAAATGAGCATATACAAGAAAATCGACTTTATACCTAAATATAAGATTACGGAATTCTTCTAACTGCACTGCCGATATGCCGCCATGGCTTCATGTCACCTTCGGTAGGTTAAAGAAGGTAATTTAACTTAAATATGTTAAACTAATGATTTGAAGCATTTCGATATCGATTGCTAAATGTGCTAGTACAAGAAACTTGACTTTATACCTAAACATAGGATAACGGAATTCTTCCAAATGCACTGCCGTTAATCCGCCATGGCTTTATGTCAACTTCAGTTCGTTAAAGAAGGTTTGTTAACTTAAATATGTTAAACTAATGATTTGAAGCATTTCGATATCGATTGCTAAATATGTAAATACAAGAAAATCGACTGCAGTTATACCGTTAAGGCTTTATGTAAACTTCAGTGCGTTAAAGAAGGTTTATTATAAATAACTTGAAAATGTAAAACTAATGATTTGAAGCATTTCGATATCGATTGCTAAATGTCTATATATACAAGAAAATCGACTTTACATATACCTAAATATAAGATTACGGAATTGTTCCAAATGAACTGTCGTTATGCCGTTAAGGCTTTATGTAGACTTCAGTAAGATAGAGGGGAATAATTAACTTAAATATGTTAATCTTATGATTTGAAGCATTTCGATATCGATTGCTAAATATGTTAATACAAGAAAATCGACTTTATACCTAAATATAAGATTACGGAATTTTTCCAAATGTGCTGTCGTTATGCCGCCATGGCTATATATCAACTTCAACACGTTAAAGAAGGTTAATTAACTTAAATATGTTAATTTAGTGATTCGAAGCATTTCGATATAGCTTGCTAAATGTGTATATAAAAGAAAATCGAATTTTTCCCTATATATAAGGTAACGGAATTCTTCTAAACGCACTGCCGTTATGCCGTTAAGGCTTTATGTAGACCTCATTAAGCTTAAAATTTTTTATTAACTTAATATGTTAAACTAATGATGTGAAGCATTTCGATATCGATTGTTAAATGTGTATATACAAGAAAATCGAGTTTATACCTAAATATAAGATTACGGAATTGTTCCAAATGTACTGTCGTTATGCCGCCATGGCTTTGTATCACCTTCAATACGTTAAAGAAGGTTTATTAACTTAAATATGTTAAACTAATGATTTGAAGCATTTCGATATCGATTGCTAAAAGAGTATATACAAGAAAATCGAATTCATACCTAAATATAAGATTACGTAATTTTTCTAAATGCACTGCCGTTATGCCGTTAAGGCTTTTGCAGGCTTCAGTAAGAAAAAGAGGGTTAAGTAACTTAAATATGTTAAACTAATGATTAGAAGCATTTCGATATCGATTGCTAAATGTGTATGTACAACAAAATCGACTTTATACCTAAATATAAGATAACGGAATTCATATAAATATACTGCCGTTATGCCGTTATGGCTTTATGTAAACTTCAGTAAGATAAAGAAGGTTAATTAACTTAAATATGTGTCCTTCAAGACAGAGTCAGATGACCGTTCTTTATTACATTCAAAATGCGACTGATGCTTACATGTTAAAATGAACTTAAAAGTAAAAATGAATGAATGAATATATATAGTGGAACAAATAAAAATGAATGTGTATTCTAATAAATTGCAGAGATGCCAATAGTGAAAAATATGGTGATGACAGCTCGGCTTCTCCTGACATTAACTCGTCCCGAGTTATTCGTCATTAATAGTATCTTCAGGATAATCATCATCGTCTATATCTGGAAACAAGGCACACCACGGTTTCATCTTGTCGGATGTTGCAATTTGACTGTAGTGACGTTGTGTTCGCTGCATACCTTCGATATCTTCAACGACGTAACGATCGAACCTCAATACTTTCTTAACCACGTAGGGACCTTTGTACTTCGGGTGTAACTTCTTCGACTCGCCCGTGTTTGGAGGAGGAGCTTCGACCAGCACAAGCGCTCCCTCTTCGTATCGTACTGGTTTGGAATGACGTGCATCAAACTTGGCCTTCCACTTAACTCGTGCCAATTTAATGTTTCGTATAGCTTCACTTCGTCGACCATTCATTTGGAGATGTTCTTCTTCATTCTGGATGGCTGCTAGTATCAAGTTACCACTTAAATCGCGTAGGGGAAAGTCATATACCAAATCAATCGGTGCAAACTTTGTTGTCGCGTTCACCTTAGTATTTAAGGACCATTGCAGCATACGAACATGTGTATCCCAATCTTTCGCCTTACTGGTCGATGCTCTCAAAAATGAAAATACTGCTTGATTAACCCTTTCTGCCAAACCATTCGAACGTGGTGTACGCGCAGCTACCTTAATATGTTGTATCTTGTATGCCTCGCAATAGTTACCAAATGCTGCGGACGTAAATGCGGTACCTCTGTCTGTTACAATTCGTCGCGGTAAGCCAAAGAATAGAGTCAAATCATTCAATGCATCTACGACCGGTTTGGTTTTTGTAGACCTAGTTGGGACAACTACTGAATACCTCGTGAGTGCGTCCACGATGACAAGAACGTACTCATAACCACGTCGACTTTTCACAAAAGGCCCAAGATGATCCAAGTGTAAAGTGTGAAATGGTAATTTTGGAACCTCCATGCCATAGAGCTCGCATTCCTTGCGAATCGGTTCGCGACTGTAACAGCACTCAATTCACGACTTGACAAAGCCCTTTGTAAAGTTCCTCATGCGCGGAAACCAAAAATGTTGCATGATCCTTTTCAAAGTACCGTCGACACCGGGATGACCCACATCGTCATGACAGAGTTTAAGTATCCGCCATCGCATGCCTTTTGGAACAACTAACAAATTACTCCCATTCTTAACTAAGCGGAATAACCGGTGATTCTTCAAACAGAAACTTTTCCTTATGTCACTGCGTTGATTGCCAGCGTCTTTATCCTCGATTACGCGTATAATTTCATTCAGCTTGTTATCTTGCCTCTGCATGGTGCAAACCCAATCCTCAATTGTCAGCGTCAAAATCTTACTGGATACGTCTTCTAACTGTTCGTCCCCTCTTATTGGTGCACGACTTAGAGCATCAACGTAACTCATCGTTGACCCTGCCCGATGTATTATGTTATAGTCGTATTCCAACAATCGTAGTAGCCAACGCGCTACTTTCGGAATCATAGGTTTTGACATCTTTGCAGTCGTCATCGCCTGACAATCTGTTACGATTGTAAAACGTTTACCGAGTAAGAACATTCTGAAGCGTTCACATGCCTCAACCACAGCGAGCACTTCCAGCTCATATGCATGCCAATTCTTTTCCTGTTGCGTACATGCCCTACTATAATATGCAATTGGCTTCAATCCACTCTCATCTCGTTGCATAAGAATAGCGGCTATACCCATACTTGATGCGTCTGCATGGAGCTCATGGTCCTTCGTGATGTCGTAGATTGTCAAAATTGGGGCTTTACTTATCAACTCGATTAAACGCTGGAATGACTCTTCACATGTGGAGTCCCAAACGAAACTTTGCTGTTGTTTGTAGTGAAATTCGTTTAGCTTAAATTTATTCTCCCCGCTCGGTGGTATACTCAACAGCGATTGTATTAAATCAGAACACTTATTAAATTTCATTGCACTTAAAACCCTACTCAAATTATCGTCCATTAATCCATTAATAATATATCGTATAATAGACATATCGTCAATATTATCTCGTCTGCCTATTGCTAGCATTTTATAATAAAATTCATCAATTTTCTCACCCTTACTCCTTTTCGTATTCATCATTCTTATATGGGTGTCTGCAGAATTTCTAACGCACGGAAAATCTGACAAAAAAGAAATTACAAAATCACTCCACTCACGATAAACTGGCTGTGCATCAGCCCATCGCTTAGCCACTCCCCGCAGCCTACTAAGAACAGCAAATATGACGAAAGTGTCTTCCCAATGATATGCTGCTCTCAATTGTTCAACTCTCTCTATAAATTGTATAGACGTGTACGTGTTGTCGATGGGGTTGAACTCAGGCAGAATCGCTGCTATTTCACTTGGTGTATAACATCTGCTTCTTGTTGCTTGGTCTCTCTCTCCCGCTCTCGTGCATGTTTCAGCGAACCAAGGCGCTGATCGTTCTCTATGTTCTGTATGCATTTCTGTTTGTGGCGTAGTTAGCAAGTGCGCATTTGACGTATTAATTTCTTGTGTCGCAATTACTGGTTGTTGCATGATGAACGATTGATTCGGATGCCACGACGTAGGTGGTTGCTGCGTACTTGGCTGCGTTGTTACCCGTGACCGCTCATACATATACAGATATGACGACGGTTGTATATATGCGTGCGACTGTGTATATACATACGGCTGCGCAAATAAATTGCGTTCTCCTTGCGACGCAAATGATGCTGACGACGTTTCTATCGGCGCTCGGGTAACTGGGAGCACTGTTTCCCGAATGTCCAGCCCTGTTGAACGTAGGGTATGCAGTTGTGCAGTTAGCATTTCCACTGCCCCACACAACGCACTAACCTGCACCTCCAACTGCGTCCTTACCCGATCGTTGTTCAATGATGGCCCGTCATTCTCCTCCTGATTTTCACCACTTCCCTGCGCTAACTCTGCGCCACATGATTCACCTGACGCCATAACCTGCTTCAGCAAATCTGTATTGACGTCTTGGAATCGGCTTATTAATTCGGCTTTTGTCCCGCTGGTCTTTAAATTTAACCTTTTTAACGCTTCTTTCAGTTGCACTACCGTTGAATTATTTAAGTCCATCCCACTTCTGAAGTCTGTCATTCAAGACAGAGTCAGATGACCGTTCTTTATTACATTCAAAATGCGACTGATGCTTACATGTTAAAATGAACTTAAAAGTAAAAATGAATGAATGAATATATATAGTGGAACAAATAAAAATGAATGTGTATTCTAATAAATTGCAGAGATGCCAATTGTGACAAATATAGTGATGACATATGTTAAACTAATTATTTGAATCATTTCGATATCGATTGCAAACTGTGTATGTACAAGAAAATCGACTTTATGCCTAAATATAAGACTACGGAATTCTTCCAAACGCACTGCCGTTATGCCGTTATGGCTTTATATTAACTTCAGTTCGTTAAAGAAGGTTTATTAACTTAAATATGTTAAACCAGTTATTTGAAGCATTTCGATATCGATTGCCTAATGCATATATACAAGAAAATCAACTTTATACCTAAATATAAGACAACGGAATTCTTCCAATTGCACTGCCGTTATGGCTTTATAACGACTTCAATACGTTAAAGAAGGTTAATTAACTTAAATATGTTAAACTAATGATTTGAAGCATTTCGATATCGCTTGCCAAATATGTATATACAAGAAAATCGAATTTATACCTAAATATAAGATAACGGAGTTCTTCTACATGCACTGCCGTTATGCCGTTAACGCTTTATGCAGACTTCAGTGCGTTAAAGAAGGTTTATTAACTTAAATATATTAAACTAATGATTTAAAGCATTTCGATATCGATTGCTAAATGTGTATATACAAGAAAATTGACTTTATACCTAAATATAAGATTACGGAATTCTTCCGAATGTACTGTCGTTATGCCGCCATGGCTCTTTTATCAACTTCAATACGTTAAAGAAGGTTAATTATTTTAAATATGTTAAACTAATGGTTTGAAGCATTTCGATATCGTTTGCTAAATGAGTAAATACAAGAAAATCTACTTCACACCTAAAAATAAAATTATAACATTACGGAATTCTTCTAAATGCATTGCCGTTATACCGTTAAGGCTTTATGTAGACTTTAGTAAGCTAAAAAATGTTTATTAACTTAATATGTTAAACTAATGATTTGAAGCATTTCGATATCGATAGCTAAATATGTATATACAAGAAAATCGACTTTATACCTAAATATAAAATTATAACATTACGGAATTCTTCTAAATGCACTGCCGTTATACCGTTAATGCTTTATGTAGACCTCAGTAAGCTAAAAAATGTTTATTAACTTAATATGTTAAACTAATGATTTGAAGCATTTCGATATCGATAGCTAAATATGTATATACAAGAAAATCGACTTTATACCTAAATATAAGGTTATGGAATTCTTCTGCGTGCACTGCAGTTATGAAAGTTAAAGAAGGTTTATTAACTTAAATATGTTAAACTAATGAGCTGAAGCATTTCGATATCGATTGCTAAATATGTATATACAAGAAAATCGATTTTATACCTAAATAAAAGTTTACGGAAATTACCCAAATATACTGCCGTTATGCCGTTATGGCTTCTGTAAGGAAGGTTAATTATTTAAATATGATAAGCTAATGGTTTGAAGCATTTCGATATCGATTGATAAATACGTAAAATCAAGAAAATCGACTTTATACCTAAATATAAAATTATAACATTATGGAATTCTTCTAAATGCACTGCCGTTATGCCATTAGGGCTTTATGTAGACTTAAGTGAGTTAAAGAAGGTTTATTAACTTAAATATTTTAAACTAATGATTTGGAGCATTTCGATATCGATTGCTAAATGTGTATATACAAGAAAATCGAATTTATACCTAAATATAAGATAACATAATTCTTCTAAATGCAGTGCAGTTATAGCGTTAAGGCTTTATGTAGACTTCAGTGCGTTAAAGAAGGTTAATTAACTTAAATATGTTAAACTAGTGATTTGAAGCATTACGATATCGATTGCTAAATGCGTATATTGAACAAAATCGACTTTATACCTAAATATAAGATTACGGAACTCTTCCAAATGCACTGCCGTTATGCCGTTAAGGCTTTTGTAGACTTCAGTGAGATAAAGAGGATTAACTAACTTAATTCTGTTAAACTTATGATGTGAAGCATATCGGCATCGATTGCTTAATGTGTATATACAAGAAAATCGACTTTATAGCTAAATATATGATTACGGAATTGTCCCAAATGTACTGTCGTTATGCCGCCATGGCTTTGTATCACCTTCAATACGTTAAAGAAGGTTTATTACTTAAATATGTTAAACTAATGATTTGAAGCATTTCGATATCGATTGCTAAATGAATATGTACAAGAAAATCGAATTCATACCTAAATACAAGATTACGTAATTCTTCTAAATGCGCTGCCGTTATGCCGTTAAGGCTTTCGCAGACTTCAGTAAGAAAAAGAGGGTTAAGTAACTTAAATATGTTTAACTAATGATTTGAAGCATTTCGATATCGATTGCTAAATTTGTATCAACTACAATACGTTAAAGAAGGTTAATTAACTTAAATATGTTAAACTAATGATTTGAAGCATTTCGATATCGCTTGCCAAATATGTATATACAGGAAAATCGAATTTATGCATAAATATAAGATAACGGAATTCTTCGACATGCACTGCCGTTATGCCGTTAACGCTTTATGTAGACTTCAGTGCGTTAAGAAGGTTTATTAACTTAAATATGTTAAACTAATGAGTTGAAGCATTTCGATATCGATTGCTAAATGTGTATATACAAGAAAATCGATTTTATACCTAAATAAAAGATTACGGAATTCACTCAAATATACTGCCGCTATGCCGTTATGGCTTTATTTAAACTTCAGTAAGATTAAGAAGGTTAATTAACCTAAATATGCTAAACCAGTTATTTGAAGATTTTCGATATCGATTGCTAAATGTGTAATTCCAAGAAACTCGACTACATACCTAAATATAAGATTACGGAATTCTTCCAAATGCACTGGCGTTATGGCTTTATATAAACTTCAATACGTTAAAGAAGGTTAATTAACTTAAATATGTTAAACTAGTGATTTGAAGCATTTCGATATCGCTTGCCAAATATGTATATACGAGAAAATCGAATTCATACCTAAATATAAGACTACGGAATTCTTCCAAATTTACTGTCGTTATGCCGCCATGGCTCTTTATCAACTTCAATACGTTAAAGAAGGTTAATTAACTTAAATATGTTAAACTAATGATTTGAAGCATTTCGATATCGATTGCTAAATGTGTATATACAAGAAAATCGAATTTATACCTAAATATAAAATTAAAACATTACGGAATTCTTCTAAATGCACTGCCGTTATACCGTTAAGGCTTTATGTAGACTTCAGTAAGCTAAAAAATGTTTATTAACTTAATATGTTAAACTAATGATTTGAAGCATTTCGATATCGATTGCTAAATGTTTATATACAAGAAAATCGACTTTATACCTAACTAAAAGATTACGGAATTCTTCCAAATGTACTGTCATTATGCCGCCAAAGCTTTGTACCAACTTCAATACGTTAAAGAACGTTAATTATTTTAAATATGTTAAACTAATGGTTTGAAGCATTTTGATATCGCTTGCTAAATGAATATATACAAGAAAGTCGAATTTATACCTAAATATAAGATAACGGAATTCTTCTAAATGCAGTGCTGTTATACCGTTAAGGCTTTATGTAGACTTCAGTGCGTTAAAGAAGGTTTATTAACTTAAATATGTTAAACTAATGACTTGAAGCATTTCGATATCGATTGCTAAATGTGTATATACAAGAAAATCGACTTTATACCTAAATATAAGATTACGGAATTCTTCCAAATGTACTGTCGTTATGCGGCCTTGGCTTTGTATAAACTGCAGTTCGTTAAAGAAGGTTTATTAACTTAAATATGTTAAACCAGTTATTTGAAGCATTTCGATATCGACTGCTAAATGTGTAAATACAAGAAAATCGACTTTACACCTAAATATAAAATTATAACATTACGGAATTCTTCTAAATGCACTGCCGTTATACCGTTAGTGCTTTATGTAGACTTCAGCAAGCTAAAAAATGTTTATTAACTTAATATGTTAAACTAATGATTTGAAGCATTTCGATATCGATTGCTAAATGTGTATATACAAGAAAATCGACTTTACATATACCTAAATATAAGGTTATGGAATTCTTCTGCGTGCACTGCAGTTATGAAAGTTAAAGAAGGTTTATTAACTTAGATATGTTAAACTAATGAGCTGAAGCATTTCGATATCGATTGCTAAATGCGTATATTGAACAAAATCGACTTTATACCTAAATATAAGATTACGGAACTCTTCCAAATGCACTGCCGTTATGCCGTTAAGGCTTTTGTAGACTTCAGTAAGATAAAGAGGATTAACTAACTTAAATCTGTTAAACTTATGATGTGAAGCATATCGGCATCGATTGCTTAATGTGTATATACAAGAAAATCGACTTTATAGCTAAATATATGATTACGGAGTTGTCCCAAATGTACTGTCGTTATGCCGCCATGGCTTTGTATCACCTTCAATACGTTAAAGAAGGTTTATTACTTAAATATGTTAAACTATTGATTTGAAGCATTTCGATATCGATTGCTAAATGAATATGTACAAGAAAATCGAATTTATACCTAAATATAAGATAACATAATTCTTCTAAATGCACTGCCGTTATGCCGTTAAGGCTTTATGTAGACTTCAGTGAGTTAAAGTAGGTTTATTAACTTAAATATGTTAAACTAATGATTTGAAGCATTTCGATATCGATTGCTAAATGTGTATATACAAGAAAATCGACTTTATACCTAAATATAAGATTACGGAATTCTTCCAAATGTACTGTCGTTATGCCGCCATGGCTTTATGTCAACTTCAATTCGTTAAAGAAGGTTAATTAACTTAAAAAAGTTAAACTAATAATTTGAAGCATTTTGATATCGCTTGCTAAATGAGTATATACAAGAAATTCGAATTTATACCTAAATATAAGATAACGGAATTCTTCTAAATGCAGTGCAGTTATAGCGTTAAGGCTTTATGTAGACTTCGGTGCGTTAAAGAAGGTTTATTAACTTAAATATGTTAAACTAGTGATTTGAAGCATTTCGATTGCTAAATGCGTATATTGAACAAAATCGACTTTATACCTAAATATAAGATTACGGAACTCTTCCAAATGCACTGCCGTTATGCCGTTAAGGCTTTTGTAGACTTCAGTAAGATAAAGAGGATAAACTAGCTTAAATCTGTTAAACTTATGATGTGAAGCATATCGGCATCGATTGCTTAATGTGTATATACAAGAAAATCGACTTTATACCTAAATATAAGATTACGGAATTGTCCCAAATGTACTGTCGTTATGCCGCCATGGCTTTGTATCACCTTCAATACGTTAAAGAAGGTTTATTAACTTAATTCTGTTAAACTAATGAGTTGAAGCATTTCGATATCGATTGCTAAATGTGTATATACAATAAAATCGATTTTATACCTAAATAAAAGATTACGGAATTCACTCAAATATACTGCCGCTATGCCGTTATGGCTTTATTTAAACTTCAGTAAGATAAAGAAGGTTAATTAACCTAAATATGCTAAACCAGTTATTTTAAGATTTTCGATATCGATTGCTAAATGTGTAAACCCAAGAAACTCGACTACATACCTAAATATAAGATTACGGAATTCTTCCAAATGTACTGTCGCCATGCCGCCATGGCTCTTTATCAACTTCAATACGTTGAAAAAGGTCAATTAACTTAAATATGTTAAACTAATGATTTGAAGCATTTCGATATCGATTGTTAAATGTGTATATACAAGAAAATCGAATTTATACCTAAACATAAGATTACGGAATTCTTCTACATGCACTGCCATTATACCACCATGGCTTTATGTTAGCTTCAGTGCGTTAAAGAAGGTTTATTAACTTAAATATGTTAAAATAATGATTTGAAACATTTCGATATATATCGACTTTATATCTAAATATAAGATTATACCTAAATATAAGATTATGTTATTCTTCTAAATGCACTGCCGTTATGCCGTTAAGGCTTGATGTAGACTTCAGGAAGATAAATAGGGTTAATTAACTTAAATATGTTAAACTAATGATTTGAAGCATTTCGATATCGCTTGCTAAATGTGTATATACAAGAAAATCGATTTTATACCTAAATATAAAATTACGGAATTCTTCTACATGCACTGCCGTTATGCCGCCATGGCTTCATGTCACCTTCGGTAGGTTAAAGAAGGTAATTTGACTTTAATGTGTTAAACTAATGATTTGAAGCATTTCGATATCGATTGCTAAATGTGCTAGTACAAGAAACTTGACTTTATACCTAAACATAGGATAACAGAATTCTTCCTAATGCACTGCCGTTAATCCGCCATGGCTTTATGTCAACTTCAGTTCTTTAAAGAAGGTTTGTTAACTTAAATATGTTAAACTAATGATTTAAAGCATTTCGACATCGATTTCTAAATGCATATATACAAGCACATCGGCTTTTTACCTAAATATAAGATTACGGAATTCTTCCAAATTACTGTCGTTATGCCGCCATGGCTTTATTTCACCTTCAGTACGTTAAAGATGGTTAATTAACTTAAATAACGGGTGATTTTTTTGAGGTTAGGATTTTCATGCATTAGTATTTGACAGATTACGTGGGATTTCAGACATGGTGTCAAAGAGAAAGATGCTCAGTATGCTTTGACATTTCATCATGAATAGACTTACTAACGAGCAACGCTTGCAAATCATTGAATTTTATTACCAAAATCAGTGTTCGGTTCGAAATGTGTTTCGCGCTTTACGTCCGATTTATGGTCTACATAATCGACCAAGTGAGCAAACAATTAATGCGATTGTGACCAAGTTTCGCACTCAGTTTACTTTATTGGACATTAAACCAACCACACGAATGCGTACAGTGCGTACAGAAGAGAATATTGCGTCTGTTTCTGAGAGTGTGGCTGAAGACCGTGAAATGTCGATTCGTCGCCGTTCGCAGCAATTGGGTTTGTGTTATTCGACCACATGGAAGATTTTACGCAAAGATCTTGGTGTAAAACCGTATAAAATACAGCTCGTGCAAGAACTGAAGCCGAACGATCTGCCACAACGTCGAATTTTCAGTGAATGGGCCCTAGAAAAGTTGGCAGAAAATCCGCTTTTTTATCGACAAATTTTGTTCAGCGATGAGGCTCATTTCTGGTTGAATGGCTACGTAAATAAGCAAAATTGCCGCATTTGGGGTGAAGAGCAACCAGAAGCCGTTCAAGAACTGCCCATGCATCCCGAAAAATGCACTGTTTGGTGTGGTTTGTACGCTGGTGGAATCATTGGACCGTATTTTTTCAAAGATGCTGTTGGACGCAACGTTACGGTGAATGGCGATCGCTATCGTTCGATGCTAACAAACTTTTTGTTGCCAAAAATGGAAGAACTGAACTTGGTTGACATGTGGTTTCAACAAGATGGCGCTACATGCCACACAGCTCGCGATTCTATTGCCATTTTGAGGGAAAACTTCGGACAACAATTCATCTCAAGAAATGGACCCGTAAGTTGGCCACCAAGATCATGCGATTTAACGCCTTTAGACTATTTTTTGTGGGGCTACGTCAAGTCTAAAGTCTACAGAAATAAGCCAGCAACTATTCCAGCTTTGGAAGACAACATTTCCGAAGAAATTCGGGCTATTCCGGCCGAAATGCTCGAAAAAGTTGCCCAAAATTGGACTTTCCGAATGGACCACCTAAGACGCAGCCGCGGTCAACATTTAAATGAAATTATCTTCAAAAAGTAAATGTCATGAACCAATCTAACGTTTCAAATAAAGAACCGATGAATTTTATGCGTTTTTTTTTTAAAAAAAGTTATCAAGCTCTTAAAAAATCACCCTTTATGTTAAACTAATGATTTGAAGCATTTCGATATCGATTGCTTAATATGCAAATACAAGAAAATCGACTTTATACCTTAATATAAGATTACGGAATTCTTCTAAAAGCACTGCAGTTATCCCGTTAAGGCTTTATGTAGACTTCAGTGCGTTAAAGAAGGTTTATTAACTTAAATATGTTAAAATAACGATTTGAAGCATTTCGATATCGATTGCCAAGTATGTATATACAAGAAAATCGAATTTATACCTAAATATAAGATTACGTAATTCATTTAAATGCACTGCCGTTATGCCGTTAAGGCTTTATGTAGACTTAAGGAAGATAAATAGGGTGAATTAACTTCTAATATGTTAAACTAATGATTTGAAGCATTTCGATATCGATTGCTAAATGCGTATATTGAACAAAGTCGACTTTATACCTAAATATAAGATTACGGGACTCTTCTAAATGCACTGCCGTTATACCGTTAAGGCTTTATGTAGACTTAAGGAAGATAAATAGGGTGAATTAACTTAAATATGTTAAACTAATGATTTGAAGCATTTCGATATCGATTGCTAAATGCGTATATTGAACAAAATCGACATTATACCTAAATATAAGATTACGGAACTCTTCTAAATGCACTGCCGTTATACCGTTAAGGCTTTATGTAGACTTCAGTAAGCTAAAAAATGTTTATTAACTTATTATGTTAAACTAATGATTTGAAGCATTTTGATATCGCTTGCTAAATGAGTATATACAAGAAAGTCGAATTTATACCTAAATATAAGATAACGGAATTCTTCTAAATGCAATGCAGTTATACCGTTAAGGCTTTATGTAGACTTCAGTGCGTTAAAGAAGGTTTATTATCTTAAATATGTTAAACTAATGATTTGAAGCATTTCGATATCGATGGCTTAATGCGTATATTGAACAAAATCGGCTTTATACCCAAATATAAGATTACGGAACTCTTCCAAATGCCTTGCCGTTATGCCGTTAAGGCTTTTGTAGACTTCAGTAAGATAAAGAGGATTAATTAACTTAAATCTGTTAAACTTATAATGTGAAGCATATCGGCATCGATTGCTAAATCTGTATATACAAGAAAATCGACTTTATACCTAAATATAAGATTACGGAATTGTCCCAAATATACTGTCGTTATGCCGCTATGGCTTTGTATCACCTTCAATACTTTAAAGAAGGTTTATTAAATTAAATATGTTAAACTAATGATTTGAAGCATTTCGATATCGATTGCTAAATGAGTATGTACAAGAAAATCGAATTCCTACCTAAATATAAGGTTACGTAATTCTTCTAAATGCACTGCCGTTATGCCGTTAAGGCTTTTGCAGACTTCCGTCAGAAAAAGAGGGCTAAGTAACTTAAATATGTTTAACTAATGATTTGAAGCATTTCGATATCGATTGCTAAATATGTAAATACAAGGAAATCGACTTTATACCTTAATATAAGATTACGGAATTCTTCTAAATGCACTGCAGTTATACCGTTAAGGCTTTATGTAGACTTCAGTGTGTTAAAGAAGGTATATTATAAATAACTTGAAAATGTAAAACTAATGATTTGAAGCATTTCGATATCGATTGCTAAATGTTTATATACAAGAAAATCGACTTTACATATACCTAAATATAAGATTACGGAATTCTTCCAAATGTACTGTCGATATGCCGCCATGGTTTGTATCAACTACAATACGTTAAAGAAGGTTAATTATTTTAAATATGTTAAACTAATGGTTTGAAGCATTTCGATATCGACTGCTAAATGTGAAAATACAACAAAATCGACTTTATACCTAAATATAAAATTATAACATTACGGATTTCTTCTAAATGCACTGCCGTTATACCGTTAAGGCTTTATGTAGACCTCATTAAGCTAAAAAATGTTTATTAACTTAATATGTTAAACTAATGATTTGAAGCATTTCGATATCGATTGCTAAATATGTAAATACAAGAAAATCGACTTTGTACCTAAATATAAGATTACGGAATTCTTTGGGCACTGCAGTTTTACCGTTAGGGCTTAATGTAAACTTCAGTGCGTTAGAGAAAGTTTATTATAAATAACTTAAAAATGTAAAACTAATGATTTGAAGCATTTCGATATCGATTGCTAAGGCGTTAAGGCTTTATGTAGACTTCAGTGCGTTAAAGAAGGTTTATTAACTTTAATATGTTAAGCTAATGATTTGAAGCATTTCCATATCGATTACTAAATGTGTATATACAACAAAATCGAATTTATACCTAAACATAAGATTACGGAATTTTTCTACATGCACTGCCGTTATACCGCCATGGCTTTATGTTAACTTCATTGCGTTAAAGAAGGCTTATTAACTTAAATATGTTAAAATAATGATTTGAAACATTTCGATATATATATCGACTTTATATCTAAATATAAGATTATGCCTAAATATAAGATTACGTTATTCTTCTAAATGCACTGCCGTTATGCCGTTAAGGCTTGATGTAGACTTCGGGAAGATAAATAGGGCTAAATAACTTAAATATGTTAAACTAATGATTTGAAGCATTTCGATATCGATTGCTCGATGTGTTTATACAACAAATAGATTTATACCTAAATATAAAATTACGGAGTTCTTCTACATGCACTGCCGTTATGCCGCCATGGCTTCATGTCACCGTCGATACGTTAAAGAAGGTAATTTAACTTAAATATGTTAAACTAATGATTTGGAGCATTTCGATGTAGATTGCTAAATGTGCTAGTACAAGAAACTTGACTTTATACCTAAATACAGGATAACGGAATTCTTCCAAATGCACTGCCGTTAATCAGCCATGGCTTTATGTCAACTTCAGTTCTGTAAAGAAGGTTTGTTAACTTAAATATGTTAAACTAATGATTTGAAGCATTTCGATATCGATTTCTAAATGCATATATACAAGCAAATCGGCTTAATACCTAAATATAAGATTACGGAATTCTTCCAAATTACTGTCGTTATGCCGCCATGGCTTTATTTCACCTTCAATACGTTAAAGATGGTTAATTAACTTAAATATGTTAAACTTATGATTTGAAGCATTTCGATATCGATTGCTAAATATGTAAATACAAGAAAATCGACTTTATACCTTAATATAAGATTACGGAATTCTTCTAAATGCACAGCAGTTATCCCGTTAAGGCTTTATGTAGACTTCAGTGCGTTAAAGAAGGTTTATTAACTTTAATATGTTAAACTAATGATTTGAAACATTTCGATATCGCTTACTAAATGTGTATATACAAGAAAATCGACTTTACATATACCTAAATATAAGACTACGGAATTCTTTCAAATGTACTGTCGTTATGTCGCCATGGTTTGTATCAACTACAATACGTTAAAGAAGGTTAATTATTTTAAATATGTTAAACTAATGGTTTGAAGCATTTCGATATCGACTGCTATATGTGTCAATACAACAAAATCGACTTTATACCCAAATTATAACAATTACATTACGGATTTCTTCTAAATGCACTGCCGTTATACCGTTAAGGCTTTATGTAGACCTCATTAAGCTAAAAAATGTTTATTAACTTAATATGTTAAACTAATGATTTGAAGCATTTCGATATCGATTGCTAAATATGTAAATACAAGAAAATCGACTTTGTACCTAAATATAAGATTACGGAATTCTTTGGGCACTGCAGTTTTACCGTTAGGGCTTAATGTAAACTTCAGTGCGTTAGAGAAAGTTTATTATAAATAACTTAAAAATGTAAAACTAATGATTTGAAGCATTTCGATATCGATTGCTAAGGCGTTAAGGCTTTATGTAGACTTCAGTGCGTTAAAGAAGGTTTATTAACTTTAATATGTTAAGCTAATGATTTGAAGCATTTCCATATCGATTACTAAATGTGTATATACAACAAAATCGAATTTATACCTAAACATAAGATTACGGAATTTTTCTACATGCACTGCCGTTATACCGCCATGGCTTTATGTTAACTTCATTGCGTTAAAGAAGGCTTATTAACTTAAATATGTTAAAATAATGATTTGAAACATTTCGATATATATATCGACTTTATATCTAAATATAAGATTATGCCTAAATATAAGATTACGTTATTCTTCTAAATGCACTGCCGTTATGCCGTTAAGGCTTGATGTAGACTTCGGGAAGATAAATAGGGCTAAATAACTTAAATATGTTAAACTAATGATTTGAAGCATTTCGATATCGATTGCTCGATGTGTTTATACAACAAATAGATTTATACCTAAATATAAAATTACGGAGTTCTTCTACATGCACTGCCGTTATGCCGCCATGGCTTCATGTCACCGTCGATACGTTAAAGAAGGTAATTTAACTTAAATATGTTAAACTAATGATTTGGAGCATTTCGATGTAGATTGCTAAATGTGCTAGTACAAGAAACTTGACTTTATACCTAAATACAGGATAACGGAATTCTTCCAAATGCACTGCCGTTAATCAGCCATGGCTTTATGTCAACTTCAGTTCTGTAAAGAAGGTTTGTTAACTTAAATATGTTAAACTAATGATTTGAAGCATTTCGATATCGATTTCTAAATGCATATATACAAGCAAATCGGCTTAATACCTAAATATAAGATTACGGAATTCTTCCAAATTACTGTCGTTATGCCGCCATGGCTTTATTTCACCTTCAATACGTTAAAGATGGTTAATTAACTTAAATATGTTAAACTTATGATTTGAAGCATTTCGATATCGATTGCTAAATATGTAAATACAAGAAAATCGACTTTATACCTTAATATAAGATTACGGAATTCTTCTAAATGCACAGCAGTTATCCCGTTAAGGCTTTATGTAGACTTCAGTGCGTTAGAGAAGGTTTATTAACTTTAATATGTTAAACTAATGATTTGAAACATTTCGATATCGCTTACTAAATGTGTATATACAAGAAAATCGACTTTACATATACCTAAATATAAGACTACGGAATTCTTTCAAATGTACTGTCGTTATGTCGCCATGGTTTGTATCAACTACAATACGTTAAAGAAGGTTAATTATTTTAAATATGTTAAACTAATGGTTTGAAGCATTTCGATATCGACTGCTATATGTGTCAATACAACAAAATCGACTTTATACCCAAATTATAACAATTACATTACGGATTTCTTCTAAATGCACTGCCGTTATACCGTTAAGGCTTTATGTAGACCTCATTAAGCTAAAAAATGTTTATTAACTTAATATGTTAAACTAATGATTTGAAGCATTTCGATATCGATTGCTAAATATGTAAATACAAGAAAATCGACTTTGTACCTAAATATAAGATTACGGAATTCTTTGGGCACTGCAGTTTTACCGTTAGGGCTTAATGTAAACTTCAGTGCGTTAGAGAAAGTTTATTATAAATAACTTAAAAATGTAAAACTAATGATTTGAAGCATTTCGATATCGATTGCTAAGGCGTTAAGGCTTTATGTAGACTTCAGTGCGTTAAAGAAGGTTTATTAACTTTAATATGTTAAGCTAATGATTTGAAGCATTTCCATATCGATTACTAAATGTGTATATACAACAAAATCGAATTTATACCTAAACATAAGATTACGGAATTTTTCTACATGCACTGCCGTTATACCGCCATGGCTTTATGTTAACTTCATTGCGTTAAAGAAGGCTTATTAACTTAAATATGTTAAAATAATGATTTGAAACATTTCGATATATATATCGACTTTATATCTAAATATAAGATTATGCCTAAATATAAGATTACGTTATTCTTCTAAATGCACTGCCGTTATGCCGTTAAGGCTTGATGTAGACTTCGGGAAGATAAATAGGGCTAAATAACTTAAATATGTTAAACTAATGATTTGAAGCATTTCGATATCGATTGCTCGATGTGTTTATACAACAAATAGATTTATACCTAAATATAAAATTACGGAGTTCTTCTACATGCACTGCCGTTATGCCGCCATGGCTTCATGTCACCGTCGATACGTTAAAGAAGGTAATTTAACTTAAATATGTTAAACTAATGATTTGGAGCATTTCGATGTAGATTGCTAAATGTGCTAGTACAAGAAACTTGACTTTATACCTAAATACAGGATAACGGAATTCTTCCAAATGCACTGCCGTTAATCAGCCATGGCTTTATGTCAACTTCAGTTCTGTAAAGAAGGTTTGTTAACTTAAATATGTTAAACTAATGATTTGAAGCATTTCGATATCGATTTCTAAATGCATATATACAAGCAAATCGGCTTAATACCTAAATATAAGATTACGGAATTCTTCCAAATTACTGTCGTTATGCCGCCATGGCTTTATTTCACCTTCAATACGTTAAAGATGGTTAATTAACTTAAATATGTTAAACTTATGATTTGAAGCATTTCGATATCGATTGCTAAATATGTAAATACAAGAAAATCGACTTTATACCTTAATATAAGATTACCGAATTCTTCTAAATGCACAGCAGTTATCCCGTTAAGGCTTTATGTAGACTTCAGTGCGTTAAAGAAGGTTTATTAACTTTAATATGTTAAACTAATGATTTGAAACATTTCGATATCGCTTACTAAATGTGTATATACAAGAAAATCGACTTTACATATACCTAAATATAAGACTACGGAATTCTTTCAAATGTACTGTCGTTATGTCGCCATGGTTTGTATCAACTACAATACGTTAAAGAAGGTTAATTATTTTAAATATGTTAAACTAATGGTTTGAAGCATTTCGATATCGACTGCTATATGTGTCAATACAACAAAATCGACTTTATACCCAAATTATAACAATTACATTACGGATTTCTTCTAAATGCACTGCCGTTATACCGTTAAGGCTTTATGTAGACCTCATTAAGCTAAAAAATGTTTATTAACTTAATATGTTAAACTAATGATTTGAAGCATTTCGATATCGATAGCTAAATGTGTATATACAACAAAATCGAATTTATACCTAAACATAGGATTACGGAATTCTTCTACATACACTGCCGTTATACCGCCATGGCTTTATGTTAACTTCAGTGCGTTCAAGAAGCCTTATTAACTTAAATATGTTAAAATAATGATTTGAAGCATTTCGATATCGATTGCCAAATGAATATATACAAAAAAATCGACTTTATACCTAAATATAAGATTACGGAATTCATATAAATATACTGCCGTTATGCCGTTATGGCTTTATGTAAACTTCAGTAAGATAAAGAAGGTTAATTAATTCAAATATGTTAAACCAGTTATCTGAAGCATTTCGATATCGATTGCGAAATGTATACATACAAGAAAATCGAATTTATACATTAATATAAGATTACGGAATTCTTCCACATGTACTGTCGTTATGCCGCCATGGCTTTATTTCACCTTCAATACGTTAAAGATGGTTAATTTACTTAAATATGTTAAAATAATGATTTGAAGCATTTCGATATCGATTGCCAAATGAATATATACAAAAAAATCGACTTTATACCTAAACATAGGATAACGGAATTCTTCCAAATGCACTGCCGTTAATCCGCCATGGCTTTATGTCAACTTCATTTCTTTAAAGTAGGTTTGTTAACCTAAATATGTTAAACTAATGATTTGAAGCATTTCGATATCGATTTCTAAATGCATATATACAAGAAAATCGACTTTATACCTAAATATAAGATTACGGAATTCTTCCAAATTACTGTCGTTATGCCGCCATGGCTTTATTTCACCTTCAATACGTTAAAGTTGGTTAATTAACATAAATATGTTAAACTAATGATTTGAAGCATTTCGATATCGATTGCTAAATACGTAACTACAAGAAAATCGACTTTATAACTTAATATAAGATTACGGAATTCTTCTAAATGCACTGCAGTTATACCGTTAAGGCTTTATGTAGACTTCAGTGTGTTAAAGAAGGTTTATTATAAATAATTTGAAAATGTAAAACTAATGATTTGAAGCATTTCGATATCGATTGCTAAATGTGTATATACAAGAAAATCGACTTTACATATACCTAAATATAAGATTACGGAATTCTTGCAAATGTACTGTCGTTATGCCGCCATGGCTTTATTTCACCTTCAATACGTTAAAGATGGTTAATTAACTTAAATATGTTAAACTAATGATTTGAAACATTTCGATATCGATTGCTAAATGTGTATATACACGAAAATCGAATTAATACCTAAATATAAGATAACGGAATTCTTCTAAACGCACCGTCGTTATGCCGTTAAGGCTTTATGTAGACCTCAGTAAGATAGAGGGGAATAATCAACTTAAATATGTTAAACTTATGATTTGAGGCATTTCGATATCGACTGCTAAACTACTTTATACCTAAATATAAAATTATAACATTACGGATTTTTTCTAAATGCACTGCCGTTATACCGTTAAGGCTTTATGTAGACCTCATTAAGCTGAAAAATGTTTATTAACTTAATATGTTAAACTAATGATTTGAAGCATTTCGATATCGATAGCTAAATGTGTATATACAACAAAATCGAATTTATACCTAAACATAAGATTACGGAATTCTTCTACATACACTGCCGTTATACCGCCATGGCTTTATGTTAACTTCAGTGCGTTCAAGAAGCCTTATTAACTTAAATATGTTAAAATAATGATTTGAAGCATTTCGATATCGATTGCTAAATGTATATATACAACAAAATCGACTTTATATCTAAATATAAGATAACGGAATTCTTCTACATGCACTGCCGTTATGCCGCCATGGCTTTATATCAACTTCAATATGTTAAAGAAGGTTAACTAACTTAAACATGTTAAACTAATGATTTGAAACATTTCGATATCGCTTGCTAAATGTGTATATACAAGAAAATCGAATTTATACCTAAATACAGGGTAGGCCATTTAAAGTTGACCCATTTGTTTCTAAAAAAAAAGAACAAAAGAAAATAATGTTTTTTGTTCATTTCAAAAATAATTTATTTTGGTCCAAGGGGATTTGTTTCAGTTAATATTTAAAAATTAGATCGCGTAAATGGGCACCTTTAGCTTTGACAGCTAAATGCACTCTTTTTTCGACATTTTCCATGACTTTGGCCAATGTTTCGGATGATATGGCGGCTGTTTCACGTCGAATGTTGGCTTTCAGTTGAGCTAAGGTCTTTGGCTTATTAGCGTATACCTTGGATTTCAAATAACCCCACAAATAAAAGTCTGGTGGCGTCAAATCTGGTGATCTCGGTGGCCAGTCAACATCACCATTTTTCGATATCAATCGCCCGGGGAAAAATGGTCGCAATAAATTGATTGTTGGTCGAGCTGTATGGCATGTAGCCCCGTCCTGTTGAAACCAGAAGTTATCCATGTCATTTTCGCGAATAATGGGTATCACAAAATCCGTTATCATGGCTCGATAACGCTCACCATTGACTGTTGTCGTGGCTCCATCATCGTCTTCGAAAAAATACGGTCCGATGATCATATTCGCGCAAACACCGCACCAAACTGTTACTTTTTGGTCGTAAAGAGGCTGTTCTTCAATTAATTGAGGATTTTCGGTGGCATAAAATCGGCAATTTTGCTCGTACTTTTCACTTTATTTTTTTTTGCGAAACGCACGTTGAGTTAACACAATTGAAAAGTTATTTTGAATATAAAGCTGAACAATTTCAGCGCGTTCTTTTGGAGTGTACTGTTCCATGGTATAAATTGTCTTCGAATGACGCTTCTAACGCAGTATGACATTAGCCGATTTGTCAGCGCTGTTAAAAGTTACAGCGTTGCCAGATGGGTCAACTTTAAATGGCCTACCCTGTATAAGATTACGAATTTCTTCTAAATGCACTGCCGTTATGCCGCCATGGCTTTATATCAACTTCAATAAGTTAAAGAAGGTTTATTAACTTAAACATGTTAAACTAATGATTTGAAGCATTTCGATATCAATTGCTAAATGTGTATATACAAGAAAATCGACTTTATACCTAAATATAAGATAACTGAATTCTTCTAAATGCACTGCCGATATGCCGCCATGGCTTTAAGCCAAGTTCAGATCGTTGAATAAGGTTTATTAACTTAAATATGTTAAACTAATGAGTTGAAGCATCTCGATATCTATTGCTAAATGTGTATATACAACAAAATCGAATTTATACCTAAACATAAGATTACGGAATTCTTCTACATGCACTACCGTTATGCCGCCGTGGCTTTATGTTAATTTCAGTGCGTTAAAGAAGCTTTATTAACTTAAATATTTTAAAATAATGATTTGAAGTATTTCGATATCGATTGCTAAATGAGTATATACAAGAAAATCGACTTTTTACCTAATTATAAGGTTATGTAATTCTTCTAAATTCACTGCCGTTATGCCTTTAAGGATTTATGTAGACTTCAGTAAGATAAAGAGGGTTGATTAGCTTAAATATGTTAAACTAATGATTTGAAGCATTTCGATATCGATTGATAAATGTGTATAAACAAGAAACCCGATTTTATACCTAGATATAAGATTACGGAATTCTTCTACATGCACTGCCGTTATGCCGCCATGGATTTATCTCACCTTCGGTAGGTTAAAAAAGGTAATTTAACTTAAATATGTTAAACTAATGACTTGAAGCATTTCGATATCGATTGCTAAATGTGCTAGTACAAGAAACCTGATTTTATACCTAAACATAGGATAACGGAATTCTTCCAAATGCACTGCCGCTATTCCGCCATGGCTTTATGTCAACTTCAGTTCGTTAAAGTAGGTTTGTTAACTTAAATATGTTAAACTAATGATTTGAAGCATTTCGATATCGATTGCTAAATGTGCATATACCAGAAAATCGACTTTATACCTAAATATAAGATTACGGAATTCTTCTACATGCACTGCCGTTATGCCGCCATGGCTTTATGACAACTTCAGTGCGTTGAAGAAGGTTTATTAACTTAAGTATTTTAAACTAATGAAGTGAAGCATTTCGATATCGATCGCTAAATGTGTATATACAAGAAAATCGACTTTATACCTAAATATAAGATTACGGAATTTTTCTACATGCATTGCCGTTATGCCGCCATGACTTAATGTTAACTTCAGTGCTAAATGTGTATATACAAGAAAATCGACTTTATACCTAAATATAAGATTACGGAATTCTTCCAAATGCACTGCCGCTATTCCGCCATGGCTTTATGTCAATTTCAGTTCGTTAAAGTAGGTTTGTTAACTTAAATATGTTAAACTAATGATTTGAGGCATTTCGATTTCGATTTCTAAATGTATATATACAAGAAAATCGACTTTATACCTAAATATAAGATTACGGAATTCTTCTAAACGCACCGTCGTTATGCCGCCATGGCTTTATGACAACTTCAGTTCGTTGAAACGTTCGTTGCGAAACGCACGTTGAGTTAACACAATTGAAAAGTTATTTTGAATATAAAGCTGAACAATTTCAGCGCGTTCTTTTGGAGTGTACTGTTCCATGGTATAAATTGTCTTCGAATGACGCTTCTAACGCAGTATGACATTAGCCGATTTGTCAGCGCTGTTAAAAGTTACAGCGTTGCCAGATGGGTCAACTTTAAATGGCCTACCCTGTATAAGATTACGAATTTCTTCTAAATGCACTGCCGTTATGCCGTTAAGGCTTTATGTAGACTTCAGTAAGATAAAAGGGTGACTTAAATATGTTAAACTAATGATTTGAAGCATTTCGATATCGATTTCTAAATGCATATATACAAGAAAATCGACTTTATACCTAAATATAAGATTACGGAATTCTTCCAAATTACTGTCGTTATGCCGCCATGGCTTTATTTCACCTTCAATACGTTAAAGTTGGTTAATTAACATAAATATGTTAAACTAATGATTTGAAGCATTTCGATATCGATTGCTAAATACGTAACTACAAGAAAATCGACTTTATAACTTAATATAAGATTACGGAATTCTTCTAAATGCACTGCAGTTATACCGTTAAGGCTTTATGTAGACTTCAGTGTGTTAAAGAAGGTTTATTATAAATAATTTGAAAATGTAAAACTAATGATTTGAAGCATTTCGATATCGATTGCTAAATGTGTATATACAAGAAAATCGACTTTACATATACCTAAATATAAGATTACGGAATTCTTGCAAATGTACTGTCGTTATGCCGCCATGGCTTTATTTCACCTTCAATACGTTAAAGATGGTTAATTAACTTAAATATGTTAAACTAATGATTTGAAACATTTCGATATCGATTGCTAAATGTGTATATACACGAAAATCGAATTAATACCTAAATATAAGATAACGGAATTCTTCTAAACGCACCGTCGTTATGCCGTTAAGGCTTTATGTAGACCTCAGTAAGATAGAGGGGAATAATCAACTTAAATATGTTAAACTTATGATTTGAGGCATTTCGATATCGACTGCTAAACTACTTTATACCTAAATATAAAATTATAACATTACGGATTTTTTCTAAATGCACTGCCGTTATACCGTTAAGGCTTTATGTAGACCTCATTAAGCTGAAAAATGTTTATTAACTTAATATGTTAAACTAATGATTTGAAGCATTTCGATATCGATAGCTAAATGTGTATATACAACAAAATCGAATTTATACCTAAACATAAGATTACGGAATTCTTCTACATACACTGCCGTTATACCGCCATGGCTTTATGTTAACTTCAGTGCGTTCAAGAAGCCTTATTAACTTAAATATGTTAAAATAATGATTTGAAGCATTTCGATATCGATTGCTAAATGTATATATACAACAAAATCGACTTTATATCTAAATATAAGATTACGAATTTCTTCTAAATGCACTGCCGTTATGCCGCCATGGCTTTATATCAACTTCAATAAGTTAAAGAAGGTTAACTAACTAAAATATGTTAAACTAATGATTTAAAACATTTCGATATCGCTTGCTAAATGTGTATATATAAGAAAATCGAATTTATACCTAAATATAAGATAACGGAATTCTTCTAAATGCACTGCCGTTATGCCGTTAAGGCTTTATGTAGACTTCAGTAAGATAGAGGGGAATAATTAACTTAAATATGTTAAACTTATGATTCGAAGCATTTCGATATCGATTGCTAAATATGTAAATACAAGAAAATCGACTTTGTACCTAAATATGAGATTACGGAATTCTTTTAAATGCACTGCAGTTATACCGTTAAGGCTTTATGTAGACTTCTGTGCGTTAAAGGTTTATTAACTTAAACATGTTAAACTAATGATTTGAAGCATTTCGATATCAATTGCTAAATGTGTATATACAAGAAAATCGACTTTATACCTAAATATAAGATAACTGAATTCTTCTAAATGCACTGCCGATATGCCGCCATGGCTTTAAGCCAAGTTCAGATCGTTGAATAAGGTTTATTAACTTAAATATGTTAAACTAATGAGTTGAAGCATCTCGATATCTATTGCTAAATGTGTATATACAACAAAATCGAATTTATACCTAAACATAAGATTACGGAATTCTTCTACATGCACTACCGTTATGCCGCCGTGGCTTTATGTTAATTTCAGTGCGTTAAAGAAGCTTTATTAACTTAAATATTTTAAAATAATGATTTGAAGTATTTCGATATCGATTGCTAAATGAGTATATACAAGAAAATCGACTTTTTACCTAATTATAAGGTTATGTAATTCTTCTAAATTCACTGCCGTTATGCCGTTAAGGATTTATGTAGACTTCAGTAAGATAAAGAGGGTTGATTAGCTTAAATATGTTAAACTAATGATTTGAAGCATTTCGATATCGATTGATAAATGTGTATAAACAAGAAACCCGATTTTATACCTAGATATAAGATTACGGAATTCTTCTACATGCACTGCCGTTATGCCGCCATGGATTTATCTCACCTTCGGTAGGTTAAAAAAGGTAATTTAACTTAAATATGTTAAACTAATGACTTGAAGCATTTCGATATCGATTGCTAAATGTGCTAGTACAAGAAACCTGATTTTATACCTAAACATAGGATAACGGAATTCTTCCAAATGCGCTGCCGCTATTCCGCCATGGCTTTATGTCAACTTCAGTTCGTTAAAGTAGGTTTGTTAACTTAAATATGTTAAACTAATGATTTGAAGCATTTCGATATCGATTGCTAAATGTGTATATACAAGAAAATCGACTTTATACCTAAATATAAGATTACGGAATTCTTCTACATGCACTGCCGTTATGCCGCCATGGCTTTATGACAATTTCAGTGCGTTGAAGAAGGTTTATTAACTTAAGTATTTTAAACTAATGAAGTGAAGCATTTCGATATCGATCGCTAAATGTGTATATACAAGAAAATCGACTTTATACCTAAATATAAGATTACGGAATTTTTCTACATGCATTGCCGTTATGCCGCCATGGCTTAATGTTAACTTCAGTGCTAAATGTGTATATACAAGAAAATCGACTTTATACCTAAATATAAGATTACGGAATTCTTCCAAATGCACTGCCGCTATTCCGCCATGGCTTTATGTCAATTTCAGTTCGTTAAAGTAGGTTTGTTAACTTAAATATGTTAAACTAATGATTTGAGGCATTTCGATTTCGATTTCTAAATGTATATATACAAGAAAATCGACTTTATACCTAAATATAAGATTACGGAATTCTTCTAAACGCACCGTCGTTATGCCGCCATGGCTTTATGACAACTTCAGTTCGTTGAAGAAGGTTTATTAACTTAAATATGTGAAACTAATGAATTGAAGCGTCGCGATATCGATTGCTAAATGTGTATATACAAGAAAATCGACTTTATACCTAAATATAAGATTACGGAATTCTTCCAAATGCACTGCCGTTATACCGTTTCGGCTTTATGTTAACTTCAGTGCGTTAAAGAAGCTTTATTAACTTAAATATGTTAAACTAATGATTTAAAGCATTTCGATATCGATTGCTAAATATGTAAATACAAGAAAATCGACTACATACCTAAATATAAGATTACTGAATTCTTCTAAATGCACTGCAGGTATACCGCTAAGGCTTTATGTAGACTTCAGTGCGTTAAAGAAGGTTTATTATAAAAAACTTGAAAATGTAAAACTAATGATTTGAAGCATTTCGATATCGATTGCTAAATGTGCTAACACAAGAAACCTGACTTTATACCTAAACATAGGTTAACGGAATTCTTCCAAATGTACTGTCGTTATGCCGCCATGGCTTTATATCACCTTCAATACGTTAAAGATGGTTTATTAACTTAAATATGTTAACCTAATGATTTGAAGCATTTCGATATCGATTGCTAAATGTGTATATACAACAAAATCGACTTTATACCTAAATATAAGATAACGGAATTCTTCTACATGCACTGCCGTTGTGCCGCCATGGCTTAATGCCAACTTCAGTTCGTTGAAGAAGGTTTATTAACTTAAATATGTTAAACTAATAAGTTGAAGCATTTCGATATCGATTGCTAAATGCATATATACAAGAAAATCGACTTTATACCTAAATATAAGATTACGTAGTTCTTCTAAATGCACTGCCGTTATGCCGTTAAGGCTTTATGTAGACTTCAGTAAGATAAAAGGGTGACTTAAATATGTTAAACTAATAATTTGAAGCATTTCGATTTCGATTGCTAAATGTGTATATACAAGAAAATCGAATTTATACCTAAATATAAGATTAGGTAATTCTTCTAAATGCACTGCCATTATGCCGTTAAGGCTTTATGTAGATTTCAGTAAGATAAAAGGGTGAATTAACTTAAATATGTTAAACTAATGATTTGAAGCATTTCGAGATCAATTGCTAAATGTGTTAATAAAAGAAAATCGATTTTATACCCAAATATAAGATTACGTAATTCTTCTAAATGCACTGTCGTTATGCCGTTAAGGTTTTTGTAGACTTCAGTGAGATAAAGAAGGTTAATAAACTTAAATATGCTAAACTACTGATTTGAAGCATTTCGATATCGATTGCTTAATGAGTATATACAACAAAATCGACTTTATACCTAAATATAAGATAACGGAATTCTTCTACATGCACTGCCGTTATGCCGCCATGGCTTTATGCCAACTTCAGTTCGTTAAAGAAGGTTTATTAGCTTAAATATGTTAAACTAATAAGTTGAAGCATTTCGATATCGATTGCTAAATGCATATATACAAGAAAATCGACTTTATACCTAAATATAAGATTACGTAGTTCTTCTAAATGCACTGCCGTTATGCCGTTAAGGCTTTATGTAGACTTCAGTAAGATAAAAGGGTGACTTAAATATGTTAAACTAATAATTTGAAGCATTTCGATTTCGATTGCTAAATGTGTATATACAAGGAAATCGAATTTATACCTAAATATAAGATTAGGTAATTCTTCTAAATGCACTGCCGTTATGCCGTTAAGGCTTTATGTAGATTTCAGTAAGATAAAAGGGTGAATTAATTTAAATATTTGAAAATAAAACTTAAGTTTAACATATTTAAGTTAATTATTCAAGAAAATCGACTTTATACATAAATAAAACATAACATAATTCTTCTTAATGCATTGCCGTTATACCGCCATGGCTTTATGTAGACTTCAATAGGTTAAAGAAGGTTAATTAACTTAAATATGTTAAACTAATGATTTGAAGCATTTCGGTATCGATTTCTGAATGTGTATATACAAGAAAATCGATTTTATACCTAAATGTAAGATTATGGAGTTCTTCCAAATTACTGTCGTTATGCCGCCATGGCTTTATATCACCTTCAATACGTTAAAGATGGTTAATTAACTTAAATATGTTAAACTAATGATTTGAAACATTTCGATATCGATTGCTAAATATGTAAATACAATAAAATCGACTTCATACATAAATATAAGATAACGGAATTCATCGAAATACACTGCCATTATGGCTTTATATAAACTTCAGTACATTAAAAAAGGTTGTTTAACTTAAATATGTTAAACTAATGATTTGAAGCATCTCGATATCGATTCCCAAATTTGTAAGTACATGAAAATAGACTTTAACCTAAATATAAGATTACGGAATTCTTCTACATGCACTGCCGTTAAACCGCCATGGCTTTATGCAAACTTCTGTTCGTTAAAGAGGTTTTATTAACCTAAATATGTGAAACTAATGATTTGAAGCATTTCGATATCGATTGCTAAATGCATATATACAAGAAAATCGATTTTATACCTAAATATAAGATTACGGAATTCTTCCAAATTACTGTCGTTATGCCGCCATGGCTTTATATCACCTTCAATACGTTAAAGATGGTTACTTAACTAAAATATGTTAAACTAATGATTTGAAGCATTTCGATATCGATTGCTAAATATGTAAATACAAGAAAATCGACTTTATACATAAATATAAGATTACGGAATTCATCGAAATACACTGCCGTTATGGCTTTATATAAACTTCAGTACGTTAAAAAAGGTTGTTTAACTTAAATATGTTAAAGTAATTATTTGAAGCATCTCGATATCGATTCCCAAATGTGTAAATACATGAAAATAGACATTAACCTAAATATAAGATTACGGAATTCTTCTACATGCACTGCCTTTATGCCGCCATGGCTTTATGCCAACTTCAGTTCGTTAAAGAGGGTTTATTAACTTTAATATGTTAAACTAATGATTTGAAGCATTTTGATATCGATTGCTAAATGTGTATATATAAGGAAATCGACTTTATACCCAAATATAACATTAAGTAATTCTTCTAAATGCACTGCCGTTATACCGCTAAGGCTTTATGTAGACTTCAGTAAGATAAAGAAGGTTAATTAACTTAAATATGCTAAACTAATGATTTGAAGCATTTCGATATCGATTTTTAAATGTGTATATGTAACAAATTCGACTTTATACCTAAATATAAAATTACGGAATTCTTCCAAATGCACTGCCTTTGTACCGTTAAGGCTTTATGTAAACTTCAGTAAGATAAAAGGGTGACTAAATGTATATATACAAGAAAATCGACTTTATACCTAAATATAAGATTACGGAATACTTTTAAATGCACTGCAGTTATACCGTTAAGGCTTTATGAAGACCTCTGTGCGTTAAAGGTTTATTAACTTAAATATGTTAAACTAATGATTAAGCATTTCGATATCGCTTGCTAAATATGTAAATACAGAAAATCGACTTTTTACCTAAATATAAGATTAGGGAATTCTTCTACATGCACTGCCGTTATGCCGCCATGGCTTTATGACAACTTCAGTTCGTTGAAGAAGGTTTATTAATTTAAATATGTTAAACTAATGAATTGAAGCATCGCGATATCGATTGCTAAATGTGTATATACAAGAAAATCGACTTTATACCTAAATATAAGATTACGGAATTCTTCCAAATGCACTGCCGTTATACCGTTATGGCTTTATGTTAACTTCAGTGCGTTAAAGAAGCTTTATTAACTTAAATATGTTAAACTAATGATTTGAAGCATTTCGATATCGATTGCTAAATATGTAAGTACAAGAAAATCGACTATATACCTAAATATAAGATTACGGAATTCTTCTAAATGCACTGCAGGTATACCGCTAAGGCTTTATGTAGACTTCAGTGCGTTAAAGAAGGTTTATTATAAAAAACTTGAAAATGTAAAACTAATGATTTGAAGCATTTCGATATCGATTGCTAAATGTGCTAACACAAGAAACCTGACTTTAAGTAAACATAGGTTAACGGAATTCTTCCAAATGTACTGCCGTTATGCCGCCATGGCTTTATATCGCCTTCAATACGTTAAAGATGGTTTATTAACTTAAGTATGTTAACCTAATGATTTGAAGCATTTCGATATCGATTGCTAAATGTGTATATACAACAAAATCGACTTTATACCTAAATATAAGATAACGGAATTCTTCTACATGCACTGCCGTTATGCCGCCATGGCTTTATGCCAACTTCAGTTCGTTGAAGAAGGTTTATTAACTTAAATATGTTAAACTAATAAGTTGAAGCATTTCGATATCGATTGCTAAATGCATATATACAAGAAAATCGACTTTATACCTAGATATAAGATTACGTAGTTCTAATAAATGCACTGCCGTTATGCCGTTAAGGCTTTATGTAGATTTCAGTAAGATAAAAGGGTGAATTAACTTAAATATGTTAAACTAATGATTTGAAGTATTTCGATATCGATTGCTAAATGTGTATATAGAACAAAATCGACTTTATACCTAAATATAAGATAACGGAATTCTTCTACATGCACTGCCGTTATGCCGCCATGGCTTTATGCCAACTTCAGTTCGTTGAAGAAGGTTTATTAACTTAAATATGTTAAACTAATAAGTTGAAGCATTTCGATATCGATTGCTAAATGCATATATACAAGAAAATCGACTTTATACCTAAATATAAGATTACGTAGTTCTTCTAAATGCACTGCCGTTATGCCGTTAAGGCTTTATGTAGACTTCAGTAAGATAAAAGGGTGACTTAAATATGTTAAACTAATAATTTGAAGCATTTCGATTTCGATTGCTAAATGTGTATATACAAGAAAATCGAATTTATACCTAAATATAAGATTAGGTAATTCTTCTAAATGCACTGCCGTTATGCCGTTAAGGCTTTATGTAGATTTCAGTAAGATAAAAGGGTGAATTAACTTAAATATGTTAAACTAATAATTTGAAGCATTTCGATTTCGATTGCTAAATGTGTATATACAAGAAAATCGATTTTATACCTAAATGTAAGATTACGGAATTCTTCCAAATTACTGTCGTTATGCCGCCATGGCTTTATATCACCTTCAATACGTTAAAGATGGTTAATTAACTTAAATATGTTAAACTAATGATATGAAGCATTTCGATATCGATTGCTAAATATGTAAATACAATAAAATCGACTTCATACATAAATATAAGATAACGGAATTCATCGAAATACACTGCCATTATGGCTTTATATAAACTTCAGTACGTTAAAAAAGGTTGTTTAACTTAAATAAGTTAAAGTAATTATTTGAAGCATCTCGAAATCGATTCCCAAATTTGTAAATACTTGAAAATAGACTTTAACCTAAATATAAGATTACGGAATTCTTCTACATGCACTGCCGTTAAACCGCCATGGCTTTATGCAAACTTCAGTTCGTTAAAGAGGTTTTATTAACTTAAATATGTGAAACTAATGATTTGAAGCATTTCGATATCGATTGCTAAATGCATATATACAAGAAAATCGATTTTATACCTAAATATAAGATTACGGAATTCTTCCAAATTACTGTCGTTATGCCGCCATGGCTTAATATCACCTTCAATACGTTAAAGATGGTTACTTAACTAAAATATGTTAAACTAATGATTTGAAGCATTTCGATATCGGTTGCTAAATATGTAAATACAAGAAAATCGACTTTATACATAAATATAAGATTACGGAATTCATCGAAATACACTGCCGTTATGGCTTTATATAAACTTCAGTACGTTAAAAAAGGTTGTTTAACTTAAATATGTTAAAGTAATTATTTGGAGCATCTCGATATCGATTCCCAAATGTGTAAATACATGAAAATAGACATTAACCTAAATATAAGATTACGGAATTCTTCTACATGCACTGCCTTTATGCCGCCATGGCTTTATGCCAACTTCAGTTCGTTAAAGAGGTTTTATTAACTTAAATATGTGAAATTAATGATTTGAAGCATTTCGATATCGATTGCTAAATGTGCTATTACAAGAAACTTGACTTTATACCTAAACATAGGATAACGGAATTCTTCCAAATGCACTGCCGTTAATCCGCCATGGCTTTATGCCAACTTCAGTTCGTTAAAGAGGTTTTATTAACTTTAATATGTTAAACTAATGATTTGAAGCATTTTGATATCGATTGCTAAATGTGTATATATAAGAAAATCGACTTTATACCAAAATATAACATTAAGTAATTCTTCAAAATGCACTGCCGTTATACCGTTAAGGCTTTATGTAGACTTCAGTAAGATAAAGAAGGTTAATTAACTTAAATATGCTAAACTAATGATTTGAAGCATTTCGATATCGATTGTTAAATGTGTATATACAACAAAATCGACTTTATACCTAAATATAAGACAACGGAATTCTTCCAAATGTACTGTCGTTATGCCGCCATGGCTTTATGCCAACTTCAATACGTTAAAGAAGGTTAATTTACTTAAATATGTTAAACTAATGATTTGTAGCATTTCGATATCGATTGCTAAATGAGTAAATACAAGAAAATCGACTTTATACCTAAATATAAGATTACGTAGTTCTTCTAAATGCACTGCCGTTATGCCGACAAGGCTTTATGTAGACTTCAGGAAGATAAAAGGGTGAATTAACTTAAATATGTTAAACTAATAATTTGAAGCGTTTCGATTTCGATTGCTAAATGTGTATATACAAGAAAATCGAATTTATACCTAAATAAAAGATTAGGTAATTCTTCTAAATGCACTGCCGTTATGCCGTTAAGACTTTATGTAGATTTCAGTAAGATAAGAGGGTGAATTAACTTAAATATGTTAAACTAATGATTTGAAGCATTTCGATATCGATTGCTAAATGTGTTAATAAAAGAAAATCGACTTTATACCCAAATATAAGATTACGCAATTCTTCTAAATGCACTGCCGTTATGCCGTTAAGGTTTTTGTAGACTTCAGTGAGATAAAGAAGGTTAATTAACTTAAATATGCTAAACTACTGATTTGAAGCATTTCGATATCGATTGCTAAATGTGTATATACAAGAAAATCGACTTTATACCTAAACATAAGATAACAGAATTCTTCTAAATACACTGCCGTTATGCCACCATGGCTTTATGTAAACTTCAGTTCGTTAAAAAAGTTTTATTAACTTAAATATGTTAAACTAATGACTTGAAGCTTTTCGATATTAATTGCTAAATGTGTGTATACAACAAAATCGACTTTATACCTAAATATAAGAATACGGAATTCTTCTAAATGCACTGCCGTCATGCCGATAAGGCTTTATATAAACGCCAGTAAGACAAAGTAGGCTAAATAACTTAAATACATATGTTAAACCAGTTATTTGAAGCACTTCGATATCGATTGCTAAATGTGTGTATACAAAAAAAGCGATTTTATACCTAAATATAAGATAACGGAATTCTAAATGCACTGCCGTTCTGCCGTAATGGCTTTAGTAAGATTAAGAAGGTTAATTTACCTTAATATGTTAAACTAATGATTGGAAGGATTTCGATATCGATTGCTAAATGTGTATATACAAGAAAATCGAATTTATACCTAAATATAAGATAACCGAATTCTTCTAAATGCACTGCCGTTCTACCGTAATGGTTTTATAAAAACTTCAGTTCGTTAAAGAAGGTTTATTAACTTAAATATGTGAAACTAATGATTTGAAGCATTTCGATATCGGTTGCTAAATGTGTATATACAAGAAAATCGACTTTATCCATAAATATAACATTACGTAATTCTTCTAAATGCATTGCCGTTATACCGATAAGGCTTTATGTAGACTTCAGTAATATAAAAAGTGTTAATTAACTTAAATATGTTAAACTAATGATTTGAAGCATTTCGATATCGATTGCTAAATGCATATATACAAGAAAATCGATTTTATACCTAAATATAAGATTACGGAATTCTTCCAAATTACTGTCGTTATGCCGCCATGGCTTTATATCACCTTCAATACGTTAAAGATGGTTAGTTAACTAAAATATGTTAAACTAATGACTTGGAGCATTTCGATATCGATTGCTTAATATGTAAATAAAAGAAAATCGACTTTTTACCTTAATATAAGACAACGAAATTCTTCTAAATGCACTGCAGTTATACTGTTAAGGCTTTATGTAGACTTCAGTGTTTTAAAGAAGGTTTATTATAAATAACTTGAAAATGTAAAACTAATGATTTGAAGCATTTCGGTATCGATTGCTAAATGTGTATATACAAGAAAATCGACTTTACATATACCTAAATATAAGATTACGGAATTCTTCCAAATGTACTGTCGTTATGCCGCCGTGGTTTGTATCAACTACAATACGTTAAAGAAGGTTAATTATTTTAAATATGTTAAACTAATGGTTTGAAGCATTTCGATATCGACTGCTAAATGTGTAAATACAACAAAATCGACTTTATACCTAAATATAAAAGTATAACATTACGGAATTCTTCTAAATGCACTGCCGTTATACCGTTAAGGCTTTATGTAGACTTCAGTAAGCTAAAAAATGTTTATTAACTTAATATGTTAAACTAATGATTTGAAGCATTTCGATATCGATATCTAAATGTGTATATAAAAGAAAATCGACTTTACACCTAAATATAAGATTACGGAATTCTTCCAAATGCACTGCCGTTATGGCTTTATAACAACTTCAATACGTTAAAGAAAGTTAATAAACTTAAATATGTTAAACTAATGATTTGAAGCATTTTGATATCGATTGCCAAATATGTATTTACAAGAAAATCGAATTTATACCTAAATATAAAATTATAACATTACGGTATTCTTCTAAATGCAATGCCGTTATGCCGTTAACACTTTATGTAGACTTCAGTGCGTTAAAGAAGGTTTATTAACTTAAATATGTTAAACTAATGATTAGAAGCATTTCGATATCGATTGCTAAATGTGTATGTACAAGAAAATCGAATTTATACCTAAATATAAGATTACGGAATTCTTCCAAATATACTGACTTTATGCCGCCATGGCTTTGTATCAACTTCAATACGTTAAAGAAGGTTAATTAACTTAAATATGTTAAACTAATGATTTGAAGCATTTCGATATCGATTGCTAAATGTGTATGTACAAGAAAATCGAATTTATACCTAAATATAAAATTATAACATTACGGTATTCTTCTAAATGCACTGCCGTTATGCCGTTAACACTTTATGTAGACTTCAGTGCGTTAAAGAAGGTTTATTAACTTAAATATGTTAAACTAATGATTAGAAGCATTTCGATATCGATTGCTAAATGAATATATACAAGAAAGTCGATTTTATACCTAAATATAAGATAACGGAATTCTTCCAAATATACTGACTTTATGCCGCCATGGCTTTGTATCAACTTCAATACGTTAAAGAAGGTTAATTATTTTAAATATGTTAAACTATTGGTTTGAAGCATTTTGATATCGCTTGCTAAATGAATATATACAAGAAAGTCGAATTTATACCTAAATATAAGATAACGGAATTCTTCTAAATGCAGTGCTGTTATACCGTTAAGGCTTTATGTAGACTTCAGTGCATTAAAGAAGGTTTATTAACTTAAATATGTTAAACTAATGATTTGAAGCATTTCGATATCGATTGCAAAATGTGTATATACAAGAAAATCGACTTTATACCTAAATATAAGATTATGGAATTCTTCCAAATGTACTGTCGTTATGCCGCCATGGCTTTGTATCAACTGCAGTTCGTTAAAGAAGGTTTATTAACTTAAATATGTTAAACCAGTTATTTGAAGCATTTCGATATCGATTGCTAAATGTGTAAATACAAGAAAATCGACTTTACACCTAAATATAAAATAATAACATTACGGAATTCTTCTAAATGCACTGCCGTTATACCGTTAATGCTTAATGTAGACTTCAGTAAGCTAAAAAATGTTTATTAACTTAATATGTTAAACTAATGATTTGAAGCATTTCGATATCGATAGCTCAATATGTATATACAAGAAAATGGACTTTATACCTAAATATAAGATTATGGAATTCTTCCTAATGTACTGTCGTTATGCCGCCATGGCTTTATGTCAACTTCAATTCGTTAAAGAAGGTTAATTAACTTAAATAAGTTAAATTAATAATTTGAAGCATTTTGATATCGCTTGCTAAATGAGTATATACAAGAAAGTCGAATTTATACCTAAATATAAAATTTTAACATTATGGAATTCTTCTAAATGCACTGCCGTTATGCCATTAGGGCCTTATGTAGACTTTAGTGCGCTAAAGAAGGTTTATTAACTTAAATATGTTAAACTAATGATTTGAAGCATTTCGATATCGATTGCTAAATGTGTATATACAAGAAAATCGACTTCATACCTAAATATAATATTACGGAATACTTCCAAATGTACTGTCGTTATGCCGCCATGGCTTTGTATCAACTGCAGTTCGTTAAAGAAGGTTTATTAACTTAAATATGCTAAACTAGTTACTTGAAGCATTTCGATATCCATTGCTAAATGTGTAAATACAAGAAAATCGACTTTATACCTAAATATAAGATTACGAAATTCTTCTAAATGCAGTGCAGTTATACCGTTAAGGCTTTATGTAGACTTCAGTGCGTTAAAGAAGGTTTATTAACTTAAATATGTTAAACTAATGATTTGAAGCATTTCGATATCGATTGCTAAATGTGTTTATACAAGAAAATCGAATTTATACCTAAATAAAAGATAACATAATACTTCTAAATGCACTGCCGTTATGCCGTTAAGGCTTTATGTAGACTTCAGTGAGTTAAAGAAGGTTTATTAACATAAATATGTTAAACTAATGATTCGAAGCATTTCGATATCGATTGCTAAATGTGTATATACAAGAAAATCGACTTTATACCTAAATATAAGATTACGGAATTCTTCCTAATGTACTGTCGTTATGCCGCCATGGCTTTACGTCAACTTCAATTCATTAAAGAAGGTTAATTAACTTAAATAAGTTAAATTAATAATTTGAAGCATTCTGATATCGCTTGCTAAATGAGTATATACAAGAAAGTCGAATTTATACCTAAATATAAGATTACGGAACTCTTCCAAATGCACTGCCGTTATGCCGTTAAGTCTTTTGTAGACTTCAGTAAGATAAAGAGGATTAATTAACTTAAATCTGTTAAACTAATGATGTGAAGCATATCGGCATCGATTGCTAAATGTGTATATACAAGAAAATCGACTTTATACCTAAATATAAGATTATAGAATTGTTCCAAATGTACTGTCGTTATACCGCCATGGCTTTGTATCACATTCAATACGTTAAAGAAGGTTTATTAACTTAAATATGTTAAACTAATGATTTGAAGCATTTCGATATCGATTGCTAAATGAGTATGTACAAGAAAAGCGAATTCATACCTAAATATAAGATTACGTAATTCTTCTAAACGCACTGCCGTTATGCCGTTAAGGCTTTTGCAGACTTCAGTAAGAAAAAGATGGTTAAGTAACTTAAATATATTTAACTAATGATTTGAAGCATTTCGATATCGATTGCTAAATGTGTATGTACAAAAAAATCGACTTTATAACTACATATAAGAATGCGGAATTCTTCCAAATTACTCTCGTTACGCCGCCATGGCTTTATTTCACCGTCAATACGTTAAGGATGGTTAATTAACTAAAATATGTTAAACTAATGATTTGAAGCATTTTGATATCGATTGCCAAATATGTATTTACAAGAAAATCGACTTTTTACCTTAATATAAGGTTACGGAATTCTTCTGAATGCACTGCAGTTATACCGTTAAAGCTTTATGTAGACTGCAGTGCGTTAAAGAAGGTTTATTAACTTAAGTATGTTAAACTAATGATTTGAAGCATTTCGATATCGATAGCTAAATATGTATTTACAAGAAAATCGACTTTATACCTAAATATAAGATTATGGAATTCTTCCAAATGCACTGCCGTTAATCCGCCATGGCTTTATGTTAACTTCAGGCGTTAAAGAACTTTTATTAACTTAAATATGTTAAACTAAAGATTTGAAGCATTTCGATATCGATTGCTAAATATGTAAATACAAGAAAATCGACTTTATACCTACATATAAGATTACGGAATTCTTCCAAATTACTGTCGTTACGCCGCCATGGCTTTACTTATTCTTCAATACGTTAAGGATGGTTAATTAACTAAAATATGTTAAACTAATGATTTGGAGCACTTCGATATCGATCGCTAAATATGTAAATACAAGAAAATCGACTTTTTACCTTAATATAAGATTACGGAATTTTTCTAAATGCACTGCAGTTATACTGTTAAGGCTTTATGTAGACTTCAGTGTGTTAAAGAAGGTTTATTATAAATAACTTGAAAATGTAAAACTAATGATTTGAAGCATTTCGATATCGATTGCTAAATGTGTATGTACGAGAAAATCGACTTTACATATACCTAAATATAAGATTACGGAATTCTTCCAAATGTACTGTCGTTATGCCGCCATGGTTTGTATCAACTACAATACGTTAAAGAAGGTTAATTATTTTAAATATGTTAAACTAATGGTTTGAAGCATTTCGATATCGACTGCTAAATGTGTAAATACAACAAAATCGTCTTTATACCTGAATATAAAATTATAACATTACGGATTTCTTCTAAATGCACTGCCGTTATACCGTTAAGGCTTTATGTAGACCTCATTAAGCTAAAAAATGTTTATTAACTTAATATGTTAAACTAATGATTTGAAGCATTTCGATATCGATAGCTAAATGTGTATATACAAGAAAATCGACTTTATACCTGAATATAAGATTACGGAATTCTTCTACATGCACTGCCGTTATGCCGCCATGGCTTTATGTTAACTTCAGTGCTTTAAAGAAGCTTTATTAACTTAAATATATTAAACTAATGTTTTGAAACATTTCGATATCGCTTGCCAAATGTGTATATACAAGAAAATCGAGTTTATGCCTAAATATAAGATAACGGAATTATTCTAAACGCACTGCCGTTAGGGCCTTAAGGCTTTATGTAGACTTCAGTAAGATAGAGGGGAATAATTAACTTAAATATGTTAAACTTATGATTTGAAGCATTTCGATATCGATTGCTAAATGTGTAAATACAATAAAATCGACTTTGTACCTAAATATTAGATTACGGAATTCTTTTAAATGCACTGCAGTTATACCGTTAAGGCTTTATGTAAACTTCGGTGCGTTAAAGAAGGTTTATTATAAATAACTTGAAAATGTAAAACTAATAATTTGAAGCATTTCGATATAGATTGCTATATGTGTATGTACAACAATATCCACTTTATACCTAAATAAAAAATAACGGAATTCTTCTACATGCACTGCCGTTATGCCGTTAAGGCTTTTGTAGACTTCAGTATGAAAAAGAGGGTTAATTAACTTAAATATGTTAAACTAATATTTTGAAGCATTTCGATATCGATTGCTAAATGAGTATATACAAGAAAATCGACATTATACCTAAAAATAAGATTATGGAATTCTTCTAACTGCAATGCCGTTATGCCGCCATGGCTTCATGTCACCTTCGGTAGGTTAAAGAAGGTAATTTAACTTAAATATGTTGAACTAATGATTTGAAGCATTTCGATATCGATAGCTTAATATGTATTTACAAGAAAATCGACTTTATACCTAAATATAAGATTATGGAATTCTTCCAAATGCACTGCCGTTAATCCGCCATTGCTTTATGTTAACTTCAGGCGTTAAAGAACTTTTATTAACTTAAATATGTTAAACTAAAGATTTGAAGCATTTCGATATCGATTGCTAAATATGTAAATACAAGAAAATCGACTTTATACCTTAATATAAGATTACGGAATTCTTCTAAATGCACTGCAGTTATACCGTTAAAGCTTTATGTAGACTTCAGTGCGTTAAAGAAGGTTTATTAACTTAAATATGTTAAACTAATGATTTGAAGCATTTCGATATCGATAGCTAAATGTGTATATACAAGAAAATCGACTATATACCTAAATATAAGATTACGGAATTCTTCTACATGCACTGCCGTTATGCCATCATGGCTATATGCAAACTTCTGATCATTAAAGAAGGTATATTAACATAAATATGTTAAACTAATGAGTTGAACCATCTCGATATCGATTGCTAAATGTGTATACACAAAAAATCGACTTTATTCCTAAATATAAGATTACGGAATTCTTCCAAATGCACTGCCGTTATACCGTTATGGCTTTATGTAAACTTCAGTAAGAAAAAGAAGGATAATTAACTTAAATGTGTTAAACTAATGATTTGAAGCATTTCGATATCGATTGCCTAATGCATATATACAAGAAAATCAAATTTATACCTAAATATAAGACTACGGAATTCTTCCAAATGTACTGTCGTTATGCCGGCATGGCTTTTTATCAACTTCAATACGTTAAAGAAGGTTTATTAACTTAAATATGTTAAACTAATGATTTGAAGCATTTCGATATCGATTGCTAAATGTGCTAGTACAAGAAATTTGACTTTATACCTAAACATAGGATAACGGAATTCTTCCAAATACACTGCCGTTAATCCGCCATGGCTTTATGTCAACTTCAGTTCTTTAAAGAAGGTTTGATAACTTAAATATGTTAAACTAATGATTTGAAGCATTTCGATATCGATTTCTAAATGCATATATACAAGAAAATCGACTTTAAACCTAAATATAAGATTACCGAATTCTTCCAAATTTCTGTCGTTGTGCCGCCATGGCTTTATTTCACCTTCAATACGTTTAAGATGGTTAATTAACTTAAATATGTTAAACTAATGATTTGAAGCATTTCGATATCGATTGCTAAATATGTAAATACAAGAAAATCGACTTTATACCTTAATATAAGATTACGGAATTCTTCTAAATGCACTGCAGTTATACCGTTAAGGCTTTATGTTAACTTCAGTGCGTTAAAGAAGGTTTATTAAAAATAACTTGAAAATGTAAAACTAATGATTTGAAGCATTTCGATATCGATTGCTAAATGTGCATATACAAGAAAATCGACTTTACATATACCTAAAAATAAGATTACGGAATTCTTCCAAATGTACTGTCGTTATGCCGTTAAGGCTTTATATAGAGTTCAGTAAGATAGAGGGGAATAATTAACTTAAATATGTTAAACTTATGATTTGAAGCATTTCGATATCGATTGCTAAATATGTTAATATAAGAAAATCGAAAATCGTAAATATAAGATTACGGAGTTTTTCCAAATGTGCTGTCGTTATGCCGCCATGGCTTTATATCAACTTCAATACGTTAAAGAAGGTTAATTAACTTAAATGTGTTAATTTAATGATTTGAAGCATTTCGATATAGCTTGCTAAATGTGTATATAAAAGAAAATCGAATTTTTCCCTATATATAAGATAACGGAATTCTTCTAAACGCACTGCCGTTATGCCGTTAAGGGTTTATGTAGACCTCATTAAGCTTCAAAATTTTTATTAACTTAATATGTTAAACTAATGATGTGAAGCATTTCGATATCGATTGCTAAATGTGTATATACAAGAAAATCGACTTTGTACCTAAATATAAGATTACGGAATTGTTCCAAATGTACTGTCGTTATGCCGCCATGGCTTTGTATCACCTTCAATACGTTAAAGAAGGTTTATTAACTTAAATATGTTAAACTAATGATTTGAAGCATTTCGATATCGATTGCTAAATGAGTATATACAAGAAAATCGATTTCTTACCTAAATATAAGATTACGTAATTCTTCTAAATGCACTGCCGTTATGCCGTTAAGGCTTTTGCAGACTTCAGTAAGAAAAAGAGGGTTAAGTAATTTAAATATGTTAAACTAATGATTTGAAGCATTCCGATATCGATTGCAAATGTGTATGTACAACAAAGTCGACTTTATACCTAAATATAAGTTAACGGAATTCATATAAATATACTTCCGTTATGCCGCTATGGCTTTATGTAAACTTCAGTAAGATAAAGAAGGTTAATTAACTTAAATATGCTAAACGAGTTATTTGAATCATTTCGATATCGATTGCAAAATGGGTATGTACAAGAAAATCGACTTTATGCCTTAATGTAAGACTACGGAATTCTTCCAAACGCACTGCCGTTATGCCGTTATGGCTTTATATTAACTTCATTTCGTTAAAGAAGGTTTATTAACTTAAATATGTTAAACCAGTTATTTGAAGCATTTTGATATCGATTGCCTAATGCATATATACAAGAAAATCAACTTTATACCTAAATATAAGACTACGGAATTCTTCCAAATGTACTGTCGTTATGCCGGCATGGCTCTTTATCAACCTCAATACGTTAAAGAAGGTTAATTAACTTAAATATGTTAAACTAATGATTTGAAGCATTTCGATATCGCTTGCTAAATGTGTATATACAAGAAAATCGAATTTATACCTAAATATAAAACTGTAACATTACGGAATTCTTCTAAATGCACTGCCGTTATACCGCTAAGGTTTTATGTAGACTTCAGTAAGCTAAAAAATATTTATTAACTTAATATGTTAAACTAATGATTTCAAGCATTTCGATATGGATATCTAAATGTGTATATAAAAGAAAATCGACTTTATACCTAAATATAAGACTACGGAATTCTTCCAAATGCACTGCCGTTATGGCTTTATATCAACTGCAATACGTTAAAGAAGGTTAATTAACTTAAATATGTTAAACTAATGATTTGAAACATTTCGATATCGCTTGCCAAATATGTATATACAAGAAAATCGAATTTATACCTAAATATAAGATAACGGAATTCTTCTGCATGCACTGCCGTTATGCCGTTAACGCTTTATGTAGACTTCAGTGCGTTAAAGAAGGTTTGATAACTTAAATATGTTAAACTAATGATTTGAAGCATTTCGATATCGATTTCTAAATGCATATATACAAGAAAATCGACTTTAAACCTAAATATAAGATTACCGAATTCTTCCAAATTTCTGTCGTTGTGCCGCCATGGCTTTATTTCACCTTCAATACGTTTAAGATGGTTAATTAACTTAAATATGTTAAACTAATGATTTGAAGCATTTCGATATCGATTGCTAAATATGTAAATACAAGAAAATCGACTTTATACCTTAATATAAGATTACGGAATTCTTCTAAATGCACTGCAGTTATACCGTTAAGGCTTTATGTTAACTTCAGTGCGTTAAAGAAGGTTTATTAAAAATAACTTGAAAATGTAAAACTAATGATTTGAAGCATTTCGATATCGATTGCTAAATGTGCATATACAAGAAAATCGACTTTACATATACCTAAATATAAGATTACGGAATTCTTCCAAATGTACTGTCGTTATGCCGTTAAGGCTTTATATAGAGTTCAGTAAGATAGAGGGGAATAATTAACTTAAATATGTTAAACTTATGATTTGAAGCATTTCGATATCGATTGCTAAATATGTTAATATAAGAAAATCGAAAATCGTAAATATAAGATTACGGAGTTTTTCCAAATGTGCTGTCGTTATGCCGCCATGGCTTTATATCAACTTCAATACGTTAAAGAAGGTTAATTAACTTAAATGTGTTAATTTAATGATTTGAAGCATTTCGATATAGCTTGCTAAATGTGTATATAAAAGAAAATCGAATTTTTCCCTATATATAAGATAACGGAATTCTTCTAAATGCACTGCCGTTATACCGCTAAGGTTTTATGTAGACTTCAGTAAGCTAAAAAATATTTATTAACTTAATATGTTAAACTAATGATTTCAAGCATTTCGATATGGATATCTAAATGTGTATATAAAAGAAAATCGACTTTATACCTAAATATAAGACTACGGAATTCTTCCAAATGCACTGCCGTTATGGCTTTATATCAACTGTAATACGTTAAAGAAGGTTAATTAACTTAAATATGTTAAACTAATGATTTGAAACATTTCGATATCGCTTGCCAAATATGTATATACAAGAAAATCGAATTTATACCTAAATATAAGATAACGGAATTCTTCTGCATGCACTGCCGTTATGCCGTTAACGCTTTATGTAGACTTCAGTGCGTTAAAGAAGGTTTATTAACTTAAATATGTTAAACTAATAATTTAAAGCATTTCGATATCGATTGCTAAATGCGTTTATACAAGAAAATTGACTTTATACCTAAATATAAGATTACGGAATTCTTCCAATCCTACTGTCATTATGCCTTCATGGCTTTGTATTAACTTCAATACGTTAAAGAAGGTTAATTATTTTAAATATGTTAAACTAATGGTTTGAAGCATTTCGATATCGATTGCTAAGTGTGCAAATACAAGAAAATCGACTTTATACCTAAATATAAAATTATAACATTACGGAATTCTTCTAAAAGCACTGCCGTTATACCGTTAAGGCTTTACGTAGACTTTAGTAATCTAAAAAATGTTTAATAATTTAATATGTTAAACAAATGATTTGAAGCATTTCGATATCGATAGCTAAATATGTATATACAAGAAAATCGACTTTATACCTAAATATAAGATTACGGAATTCTTCTACATCCACTGCCGTTATGCCAACTTCAGATCGTTAAAGACGGTTTATTAACTTAAATATGTTAAACTAATGAGTTGAAGCATTTCGATATCGATTACTTAATGTGTATATACAAGAAAATCGATTTTATACCTAAATAATAGATTAGGGAATTCACTCAAATAAACTGCCGTTATGGCTTTATTTAATCTTCAGTAAGATAAAGAAAATTAATTAACCTAAATATGCTAAACCAGTTATTTGAAGATTTTCGATATCGATTGCTAAATATGCAAATCCAAGAAAATCGACTACATACCTAAATATAAGATTACGGAATTCTTCTACATGCACTGCCGTTATGGCGCCATGGCTTTATGTTAACTTCAGGCGTTAAAGAACTTTTATTAACTTAAATATGTTAAACTAATGATTTGAAGCATTTCGATATCGATTGCTAAATGTGTATATACAAGAAAATCGAATTCATACCTAAATATAAGATTACGTAATTCTTCCTAATGCACTGCCGTTATGGCTTTATATTAACTTCAGTTCGTTAAAGAAGGTTAATTAACTTAAATATGTTAAACCAGTTATTTGAAGCATTTCGATATCGACTGCTAAATGAGTAAATACAAGAAAATCGACTTTACACCTAAATATAAAATTATAACATTACGGAATTCTTCTAAATGCACTGCCGTTATACCGTTAAGGCTTTATGTAGACTTCAGTAAGCTAAAATATGTTTATTAACTTAATATGTTACACTATTATTTGAAGCATTTCGATATCGATAGCTAAATGTGTATGTAAAAGAACATCGACTTTATACCTAAATATAAGATTACGGAATTCTTCCAAATGCACTGCCGTTATGGCTTTATATCAATTTCAATACGTTAAAGAAGGTTAATTAACTTAAATATGTTAAACTAATGATTTGAAGCATTTCGATATCGCTTGCCAAATATGTATATACAAGAAAATCGAATTCATACCTAAATATAAGACTACCTAATTCTTCCAAATGTACTGTCGTTATGCCGCCATGGCTCTTTATCAACTTCAATACGTTAAAGAAGGTTAATTAACTTAAACATGTTAAACTAATGATTTGAAGCATTTCGATATCTATTGCTAAGTGTGTATATACAAGAAAATCGAATTTATACCTAAATATAAAATTAAAAAATTACGGAATTCTTCTAAATGCACTGCCGTTATACCGTTAAGGCTTTATGTAGACTTCAGTGAGCTAAAAAATGTTTATTAACTTAATATGTTAAACTAATGATTTGAAGCATTTCGATATCGATAGCTAAATGTGTATATACAAGAAAATCGACTTTGTACCTAAATATAAGAGTACGGAATTTTTCCAAATGTACTGTCGTTATGCCGCCATGGCTTTATATCAACATCAATACGTGAAAGAAGGTTAATTAACTTAAATGTGTTAATTTAATGATTTGAAGCATTTCGATATAGCTTGCTAAATGTGTATATAAAAGAAAATCGAATTTTTCCCTATATATAAGATAACGGAATTCTTCTAAGCGCACTGCCGTTATGCCGTTAAGGGTTTATGTAGACCTCATTAAGCATAAAAATTTTTATTAACTTAATATGTTAAACTAATGATGTGAAGCATTTCGATATCGATTGCTAAATGTGTATATACAAGAAAATCGACTTTATACCTAAATATAAGATTACGGAATTGTTCCAAATGTACTGTCGTTATGCCGCCATGGCTTTGTATCACCTTCAATACGTTGAAGAAGGTTTATTAACTTAAATATGTTAAACTAATGATTTGAAGCATTTCGATATCGATTGCTAAATGAGTATATACAAGAAAATCGAATTCATACCTAAATATAAGATTACGTAATACTTCTAAATGCACTGCCGTTATGCCGTTAAGGCTTTTGCGGACTTCAGTAAGAAAAAGAGGGTTAAGTAACTTAAATATGTTAAACTAATGATTTGAAGCATTTCGATATCGATTGCTAAATGTGTATGTACAACAAAATCGACTTTATACCTAAATATAAG
>JAPZAG010001135.1:0-21479 GCA_027475135.1 Bactrocera correcta | reverse complement strand
TTTAATATCATTTTCCCAATAAAAGTTTTAATTGAAGTAAGAACTTTTCTCTCGAAAACTCGTAACGCCGACTCATCAGATGTTGTCATCGTCCATGCCTCTGCACCATAAAGCATGACGGAGTTTGGTTTTTGTTCGCACATTGTGAGGTAAGCAGCCTGTTTTTTCTTCTTTCATTCCGTCATACCAAAGGTACCTTCTTTGCCCATCTTGTCACAAAGCATAAATTTGACAACGTGGCGGGAGAAAATCTAATGGATGCGTTCCAAGCGCTCATAAAAGACATCTTTGGCCACATTGTCCTTCACTTCCATCTGCACGTGGGCACAAAACAGCGATATTTTGAAAACCTCGCTTTGATGCGGATTGTGCCTAGAAATTCATCCACCGGAGTGAATGCCAGCACTCGGCGACGGAGTCTCTCTCCTACACCAAATTTGCGCTCCTTTATACGGCCATTTTAATAAATACCACAAGGATCTACTCCTCTTAGTTCTTGTCCTGTCCATTGATGGTAATACTTAATGCGTTTGCCATGGTCTTCATCAAAAGGGGGGTCTCTCATCCAAATTTGTTGTGTTCTTTTCATTTAGGGGAGTGTTTTTACCTGGTTAGTCTTAACCTTAGCGCGCAACTCTAGGTAGAGGCGTTTCGCCTTCTCTCTTTAGCTCGCCTTCAAACGGAGGTTTTTGGGTACCTAAACGATATTTGTTGTAAGATCGGAAGTCGGGAGCTGCTTGAGTTATTCGCAAAGTAATCGTTTTGGGCCCAAGTAAAATGGCGCTGAGAGAACTTTTCTCACCAGCATGAACCTCTCCACATTTCTCCATCCTCCAGGCCATACATATATGTATATTTCACAAAATTGAATTGATATTTTTTACATATTTTGTAAGTTTTTATATTTTTTTATATTTTACGTGATTATGCATGTCTAACTGTTCGTAAATTGTTGTGTATAAAATTTTAATACACTCTCAGCTAAAAGTGAGTAATAAAACAATACTCTTCAACTATGAAGCCAAGCCTGATGGTGCTTGTTATTCTAATAACAAATTTATTATTTATGAAAATTAGCATTTATTACCATAATAAAAATGTTACAAGCACAGTTTGCTATAAAAAATTTTACAACATGAAAAATGTAGTAAATAAATTTTGGATTTTCTTATAGTTTATGCTAAGGCTTTACGACTTTGTTTCATAAGCGTGAGGCAAATTTAATAAAGTGAAATATTATAATTTTGTAGTTTTAATAGAAAATATATATTCCATCTACAAGCTCACCACATTTTATACTTTTTATGTTAATTTTTTTTTAAGAAAGTAGTGAACTAAACTATTCTTAATATATGAGATAATCTATAAATGTTTTAGTATCTTCAAAGCTTTTTTATTGAGTGCAATTAGGAAAGGCTTTTAGGATGTATGTCTTATTTGATTAAATCAACTTTTTTACCGCCAGAAGTCGGATTTTTTGTCATAAAACAACGTTGTGGAAAATCCTTAAATTTTTTATCGAAAATAGTTACATTCTTTTTTCCATTTTTCGAAAGTTTTTCAATTCTGTTTCAACTGCACTGTCGCTTTACTAAATTTATTCCACTATCTCCACCAATATTCATACCAATTCATGCAAATCCCCAATCGCGCAAAACTACTCTGCTTCTTGCTCAAAATATCTGCTGAGCAAATTTGTAAATTGAGAACAGGTAATCAGTGGAATATCTTCGTTTCAAATTAACTTCTGAACTAGCGTGTGAAATCCCGTTAACAAGTACTGCAAGCAAACTGAAAAAAGGAAATATATAGATTTGGGGAAAAATATCTACTGTAGTAGAAACTGATGTTATCAAAATCGCACCAGAGAGTTTCAAATGTAAATTTGCTGACCCATTTCAACCACTTCCAATCGAATTTTCTTCTGCTTAGAGAAAAAAAAACTAAAAATAAAAGTAACTACAAATGACTGGATTGGGTTGTAAAGAGGGGTGTGTAGTTGTCAGAGAGGACAACTTTATTGAAAGTCACTGGACTGTGAAGTGGCGTGTCAATAGTCACACCACAGACACAAACGCGAATTGCAAGCAGAATTAGGCTACTTGAAGCTGAAATATGTAGGTATGTGGGCGCATACCTATGTTAGGTCTTCAAGCAAAAAGAATCTCAATTCATTGGGTAAAACAAATGGGAATGAGAAAGCAGACAAAACTAATAAAACGAAAGAACCATTTTTTTGCAATTCAAAAAAATTAAAGTATTCACATATATACAAATATACATGTTCTTTTGGTTATCGCTTACAGTTATTGCTACCGTAGCTTTACCTGCATTGAAATTCGTGCGACAGTACATTTTAATGTGATCTGACTGTGAAAGTGTTAATGGCTATGCATAAATATTATCAAGTGTACAGATAACGAGTGGAAGGGGAAAAGTAAGGACTATATGCAAATGTCAGCGTATTTTATTAAGTTTTTCCTTATCTCATGCGTGAATAACAAAATTCTCGCTTTATATTTGATAAGTGTTATCAGTGACAAAAATGTATGGAGAGCACTGACTTTACTTTACTTTTTACATTACTTACTTACATTAGAACAGCTGGTGGATGTGATTATTTTTTGAAGGTCAAAGCCTCAAAGACGGGTCATGAAAAATTATTGCTATGTGTTAAATCGCGATTTTCGGGGCGTGATTCGGCAAATGCTCGCTTTAATTTGATGTGCTACTCTTAAACCGTTCCCTATTAACGGATTTACTCGGCTTCAAGATGTTGTTGTAATGGGTAGCTATTCCCCGTTAGGATAGTAAAGATAAGATAAGTTGTCACCAACGAAATCTAAAAGTTGGTTCAAGAAAGTGCTGTTTCGATGGAGTCGGACCAAAGGTAGTAGGTTTAGCCGCGCATGCAAAAAGGTGACCAGTGTCTTGCGTGGACTCATTGCACACTGGATATGCCAATGTCTATTCTGGATAAGTAGGAGTTTAACCTGCTACATTATCTAGAACGAAAGTATTCGTCTGCAATGGGTGGTGGTTTGTATGTACGTACGTCATTCACTGAAAAGGAGTCGATGAAGTTGTTGATGATTCCACTGTGCATGGCGGTGAGTGCTTGTCGAAAACTAGTTGGGTATAAGGTCTGGTCCGCGTATTGTTCGATGTCGTTGACTTACTTAATTCATGATTTATGCGAAAGTACCTCATCAGAAAGAGTATACGGGCCTCACTATGTAGGAGTTTGATAGAAGGCATCCTGTTGTAGTTTGGAGTGCAGTGTTCTGACAAGTTTGGAGCTTCCACGTCTACGTTGCACTGTATCCAGGCGACCATATTGGTGCGGCGTAGTTAAGGACCAGCCGGCCGATTGCCTTGTAAGTTACCAATATCGTTTCTTTGTCCTTTCCCCATGTGCTACCCGCTAGCGACTTGAGGATCCTGTTGCGGCTCTGTACTTTGGTGATAAGCACGAGAAATTAGGGCGAAGTTCTCGATTCTTCCAGTCGGAATGAAGTGAATCTTCTGCGATAACGCTGAAGAATTGACATCCGTGGGAGTGGGTTAAAGCTGTGAAGGTGCTCTCGGCAAATTCTGTCAAGCCCACCCAGTTAGCTTTGTTAAAGTTAACGAAAGTGCGGTTGTCCAAAGAAAAAAGCTCAAGTGGTTTCTTGATTGTGATAATTATGAGCACATGATCTGATCCGAGAGTTTAGCCACTATCACTGGTAATATCGGGCGAGCTATTACAAGTGCCCATAATTCTGGTGAGGCTTTGTCATTTATTCAGGAGGAGCTCATAATGCACCACGCCCACGGATTTCACCAAATAGTGAGCATTACCATGGCGTCATAGATATTCGGCTTTGTGATTGATTAGGTTTCACATATGATTTCTTGCATTTGAGATTGGCTTTATGGATCCATTGTGGCTTATAGTATAACCTGATACAATAACAGCTTCATTTTGTGGCGTTCTAGCAATATTTCCGACAAGCAAAACCATCTTTCAATCTCCCTTGGCATATACCAATATATTTCCTTGATTTTGGATTTATCTAGCTGCGCCTTAAATGGCTGCTGAACTGACTGCCAAATAATCTGCGAGTTCTACTTATGTTTAACAACAATTTTGAATCGATTTAAGCCTCAATTTTTGTATCTTCAAACTTTTTCACCACCAAGGACGTCTTTTTTCTAAGTCGAAAATCCAAGATCTTAATCGTGCGAACCCCTTCCATAAAAATGTCATAACTTTCAGCTAAGGTTTTCTTTAATATTAAAGTTACGAAGAATGCATAAAATCTTGCATTTAAAGCAAAAAACGTAAAATGCATACAGTCGCCATTATAAAAAAATCACTTAATTAAAATGTTTGCTAAACCGAATACCAACTAAGCTGAGAACATCTTAACTTATTAAAAACAAACGCAGTAACACGAATACTCATAGCATAAGAGAGACGGAGTGAGAGTTGTAAGAAAAAACCAAAAACAAATATCACGTCCAGCCTGAGTGGTCTTCAGGCAGTACACGCTGACTTCTTGGCACTCACCTCAGAGTCAACAAACAACTCAGCGCCGTTTAGCGTGTACTGGCGCTTAGAGGGTTTCAGCTTTCGGCGCCTCGGATATACATAATTGAAATGCAGCTCAACCAACTTAAGGGAGATTACACAGTTGAAAAGCCCTAGCTGCTAGCTGCTAGCTGCTACAGTTGTCGATTGAAGACGCGCAGCAGCTTACGAAAAAGAAGCTGCGAAAAGCGGAGGCAAGAAGAAAAAGAACTAAATAAAGAATATTATAACATTTAAAAAGTGTAAAAACTTTGCGCTTTTCACGTCCAGCTAATGTAAATAGTTTGTACCGTTTTTATGTTTTCCATTTTATTTTATTTTCTTTTCACTTAATTCTTTACATCTTTACACATTTTCTCCACGTTCCCAGCAGTTGTGTTTTAGTTTCGCAGGGAAATTTACTATTGAATTTGCCAAAGGCGTAAAACAGTAAAACGCTTGAGATGCGTAGCGCGTGGGGGGATGCAGCGCGCATTTTAAGAGTATTAACTTTATCAGCAACTTTTATACTACTTTCAACAACGATTTAAATAATTTGCTGCTGCATGCATAAAAGATGTTGCAACAATTTGGTGCGAGTGTATATTGGAAATTGTTAATCGCTGCTTAAAACTATACAACGTTGCTTCAGATGTTGGATTTATCCCTCACTTGATTTGCATAAATTTACCATTTAAAGAGTCACCTTTCTGCTAGCATTGATTGTATTATATAAAAAAATTATAAGCATATTGGAAAATTAGTGAAATCGGTTAAATACCACATCGAGCTTTCACTGCACAGACACAGTTTTAGAAAATTATGCATATTTAGCTTTCTAAACTTGCATATCTCAAAACTGCTTGATCGATTTGAATATAATTTGAAATATGAGTGACTTGTAGAATTTGGTCTTTGTTTGTCATGAGACTTGGCAATTAACATTATTCTTGCTGTTAATATTGTTACAAAGATGCAGGAAACTATTTACCAATTCGAAGTTACGAGGTTTGACAATTAAGTAATGAGACTGATTTTAGTGCCGCGCTTGTGGTTAATCTGTGACCTTGAAATTCCGTTTCTCTTTTTTCGGCATCTCTCCCCTCTGCACTGATATATGTACCATTACCCTACCTTGTTTAGTTCGCCTGCTGCGTCAAGTTGAGTAGACGTGTGTTTCTAGTGCTCGTCACGAAAATGGAAAAAAAGAAATCAAGAACAACACGTTAAATTTTGCGCCAGATTGGGCGAAACAGCTTCGGAAACGTACGCTAAAATTGTAAGAGTGTCGTGCCCAGGTGTTTCGATGGCACAAAGAGTTTAAGGAGGGGCGTGAAAGCGTGTAAGACGAGCCGCGGAGTTTGAGATCAGTCGAGGTGCGGATTGACGCGAAAGCGCAGCGTGTTCGCGCATTAATCCGTGAAGAAAACTGTGAATCAAGTCTACTATTGCCAAGTACTAAAGATTGCGAAAACGAGTCAACTGGGTGCGCCCAGACATCGCTCGTAACTGGATCCTTCATCACGACAACGCGCCGTGCCACACCGCCCTCAGCGTGTTTCAGTATTTGGTCTCTAAAGGGATCGCTGTGTTGCAACAGCTGCCTTATTCGCCCGACATGCCACCCTGTGACTTTTTTTGTTTCCTAAAACAAAATCGGTGGTAAAAGGAACCCATTTTGAGTTGACTACGGACATCCAGGCTGCCGTAACGAGGGTACTCGCGGACATCCCAGTCGAAGCGTTGCAGAAATGTAACGAAGCATGCAAATCGCGATGGAATCGCTTTATAGCTGCCCACGGAGACTACTTTGAAGGGGATGGCAGAGTTGGAGAATAATTTTCAAATATACGGTTTTTATGGAATCAGTCTCATTACTTAATTGTCATACCTCGTATGACTGTCAACAATGACGTGGATGACAGCATATATTTCGTCTTGTGTAACTAGCGTATTCACTAACAGACCCATTTGCTTCGCTTCCTTATCTAATCAGGAGAAAGCAGAACTAACTGCGCGGTTGTTGAGGCCAATGATATTAATATCATCGCTTGTAAGTTCCATTCAGTTTGTTGTCGGTGCACAAAGCCGGTGCATATCTTGGCAACAACAAGGTAGTGGTCCGAGTCGATGTTAGGACCTCGAAGCGTACGCATGTTTATATTTTTTATATACTCTGTAAACGTCGGACAGTTGCGGAACTCTTTGCTTTCGCTATTATTAAATCGCCGGCTGGAACGTACGCAGCCTCTATTGGTCATCATTCTCGATAGAGCATTATACATTTTTTGCTTTTCCGGAACTATACGTCAGGTGTTCCTTAAATTTTTATTTAGAATTCAGCAGAGCGAACTTTTCAAAAGGGGTTTGCAAGATTTAAAGGTGGTGATTTTGTTCAGTTGCCAAAAAAAGTGAAAGAGTGTGGAGCTTGCAGAATCTTTGGGAGCTATTCATCATACAAAGGGTTTAAAAGTAGCCGAATAAATTCTAAAGACAGAAATTTGTTGTCATATCAACTGAAGTCATGAAGCGTTGAAATTAAGACTTTTCTTGTCTGAGATTTTTCTTGTCAGAAATGCTGCAAAAATAATGCGTTGTTGCATCAGATTGTGATTTGTGATACACAATGGCATACAGTCAAATCAACGGCAAAATCGAGTTTCATTGACATTAAGACATATAGTAGTCTGATAGGATGAGAAGGGCATGCTGACATAACAGCTCAGAGAACCGTGAGGAAATGTTAATGGGGAATGCATCTTACTACTAATAATCAAATTGAAATGAGCGTTTGTTGAAAAATGCTCGAAGTTTGCTACTAAACACCAGGAAATATTTTCTATCAATATAATAATCTCACTTGCAAGACCGGTTGAAGACTATTTGGAAAGTAGTTGATAAGTTCTGACTCACCCGCTCTATAGCGAATACCTTATCCTTTCTGAATATCATTTATTTCACTCGATTTAGAGCAGAAATACAGTTGCACAGTCCTCTTTAAATAGATTCCAATATGAAAAAAACGCATGAATAGCCTCAATATAATCGCAATTTATTTAGTCATAGATCTGAGTTTCTGAAAAATTCATGTAATAGTTAGCTATATGTGGACTTTGTTGAGTGAAATGAGAGGGTAATATTAGTAAATTGTATAAATCTTCACTGTCTAATGGACCTGTATGAGCAAAAACACAACTCAGGTTATGAAGTCACTCATACGCAGTGGTGATTCATAATATTATCATGGATTACTACCTTTCTTTCAGTGTTGCTTTACTTGTGTATAGAATTTGAGAAAAAAATAGTAATGTGAATGTGGGTCCAAGAATTATTATATCGATTAAGATAATAAGTAATAAGGGAGCATAATGCTTCTGCAATGCGATTTTCCCGGATTAGGATCGCTTATTATAATTTAATAAGTTCAAAATGCATAGCTACTTCCATAATTTTAAAAACCATTAGGATAAATTAAAAGCTTAAATTGAAAACATATTAAATATGCAACAGATTTCGAGCACTTCTCCACTTTGGTTGAAATTTTATTAAATTTCCTGTTAAACACAGCTTTCACTGCTCTATTTTGCTCACATATCAGCTAAAAATTAAAACGCATGTGAGCACACAACTAAATATATATAGTATATGCTAAATATTCACTGAAAAGCAAAACTTTTGTCATAAATTATAAAATTTAATTTTTAACCGCAGCCAACAGCGTAACTTCCGTCCGAGTGCAGCGCTCGCAGTTGCGCCCTTCACGTGCACCCCTCCAACGCTCCATGCGTTTAAGAGTGCATTCAGGCAATATTTCCGCTTGTATGCATTGTGCTCGTTGTTGTTGTTGCTGTTCTTCTGTTTTATTCAAATTTTTGGCTAAAATGATTTAGCTTTCTGTTTTGTTGGTATTTTTATTGTTATGCTGATTGCGGTTGTTGTTGTCCACTTATGCATATACAGTATGTGAGGAAGTGTGTGTGTGTGTGTGTAAATATCTGTACCTGTGTGTTCGTAAAGTTTTAATTATGCGTTAAAATTGTTTGTTTGTGCGTATATAAAGTATGGCTTCATGAGTATGAGATTGTGTTTCAGTATGTATGTGTGCATAATTTATATGTGTGAGCATTTTCATTAGCAACATGCCACAAATAACTGTGGTGAAGCCCTATTTTTCAGTTAAATTACTAATGAATTGTAATATGTTCTAAACACAGCTGGCTATAAGCAACACAAAGTAGGAAACTAAACTCTAAGCTCGAACCTTATAAGCTATACAAATATATTTTATGTACTAAGAATATATGATTAAACATTTTGAAGACTCCACGACCTACGACTCTCTACCTACTACCTACCTACTGTACAAGGTATTTAGATATACCATCAAATCGCTATCATATATGAGCCAAACTGACGAAAAAAGCAAATATTTCTCCTATTTAAGTACAAATCTTTAACTCTACCTTCAACTAGACGCCTTTGGGAGTAACAAAAGCTTGTCCAATTTTTCATATACTCTCATATGCCTTTGTTGGGATGGTTTTTAGTGCTTTCATAACTTTAATGGATCCAATTATTTCTAGGTGCATTCCACGAAGTGAACTTCTTCTTTTCGTAAACAGAAAACAGGGTTTCAGAAGACAAATCTAGCGAATAAGGTGGCTGAGTCATGATTTTCGCTTCGTGTTTGGTCGCAAAGCCAGTCAGAATTATGAGAGAATGTGATTGCGCACTAATGTGTTGAAAAATTCATGAATTTTCTGTCCACAAATCCGGTCGTTTACTATGAACTGCTTCACGTAAATGCCTCAAAGTGGCCAAGTTGTATTCCTTGTTTACTGTTTGACCCTGTGGAACAAATTCATGGCAAATCATACTTTGAGAGTCAAATAAAACAACATCTTCACCTTGATATTTTGATCTTTGACCGACTTTTACATGGGTTTTTCGGTTTTGTCTCATTTTTGGAGCGCCATTTGCCATTTGTAGGACAGTTTTAACGTCATATTCATAAGCCTATATTTTATCAACAGTAATGATGCGTTTGAAGAATGTAGGACTCTACATCAGCTATGTTATCAAGGATCTCTTCTACTACCTCTGCTCTACGTCAATTTTGCTAGAGATTCGGATATTTTAGGACAAGTATTGCATTGATATGCTTCATACCCAAATCATTAACCAAAATGTGTTGAGTCGATTCATTAGATATTTGGTAATTGCGTTCATGATAAAGTAGACTCCTCATAAAACTTCTGCAACAATACGTTATCGTAGCCGTTATTCCAATTATTCTTTGGGAAAAAACGCTCGGACAAACTGCCGATCGAGTATGCCAGACTTTTTGAGATCGTACTTCCCACCAACATAAAAGATTCTTCACCTGGTCTTTCCAACGGAGTGGATGTCTCCCTCTTTCTCTGTTTCATCCGGCGGGTACTGCATCGAATACTTTCAAAACTGGGCCATTTTCATCCATGCGGACGACATGATCGAGCCAGCGTAGCCGTTATCTCTTAATTCGCTGAATGTCAATGACGTCATATACATACCTCGCAGAGCTCATCATTTCATCGCTGTGGCTAACTCGCAAGGGATCATAAATTTTTCGCAAAACTTTTCTCTCGAAAACTCGTAACGTCGAGTCATAAGACGTCATCGTCCATGTCTCTGCACCATAATGAGTGACTTATAGAGTTTGGAGTTTGTTTGTAGAGAGAGAACTTTACTTCTCAATTGCCTACTCAGTTCGAAGTAGCACCTGTTGGTAAAAGTTATTCTGCGTTGGATTTCGATGCTGACGTTGTTTTCGGGGTTAATGTTGGAACCAAGAAAGACGAAATTGTCTAGGGCTTCGACGTTATGGCTCTCACCAGTGACGTGGGAGCCTAGTCACGAATGCAACGACTGTTTGTTCGATGAGAAAAGATATTTCAGCTTGCCCTCGTTCACATCTAGACCCCTTTGCATCAACATCATCGGTGCACGCCAGCAGGTTGTACACCTGATCTTATAGAATATTATACCTTCTCCATTCAGATCACCAGTTTGTTTTATTTTCCCGAGGAGAATATTGAAGAAGTCTTACGAAAAGGAGTCGCCTTGCTTGAAACCTGGTTTGGTATCGCACGACTCGGAGAGGTCCTTCCCGATCCTGTCGGTGCTTTTGGTATTGCTTAACGTCAGTTTACACAGCCGTATTAGTTTTGCGGGAAAACCAAACTGAGGCATCGCGGCATAAAGGCAGTTCCTTTTCCTGCTGTCAAATTTAGCAATAAAATCGAAAAAGAGGTGGTGTGTGTCGATATTTTTTTCAAGAGTCTTTTCCAAGACCAGGCGCATGATGAATATCTGGTCAGTTGTTAGTTTTCCAGGCTTAAAGCCACACTGATAAGGTTCAATCAGTTTATTGACGGTGGGTTTTAATCTTACACATAATACGCTCGATGGAACCATATATATTATACGATGTTTAGGAGACTTATCTCAACGTAATTAGCGCAGATTGTGGGGTCTCCGGTTTTGTGGATTGGGCAGAGCGTACTTAAATTCCAAACGTTGGGCATGCTTTCATCCAACCTTATTTACAAAGAAGCTGATACATGCTCCTTATCTGTTCTTCACCGCCGTGTTTGAATAGCTTGGCCGGCAATCCACCAGACCCCACCGCTTTTCTTCCGATGGGTAATTGCTATTCGAATTTATTTTTGTCGGGCAATAGGACGTCTGCTCCATCGCCATCGATTGAGGAATATCATTCACCATCTCCTGGTTTTATGCTTACACTGCCATTCAGCAGGTTGGAGAATTGTTCCCTCCATAATATCAGTATGCTCTAGGCGTCAGTCACCAGATCTCTTTTGGGGGTTCTACCAGACTATGCTCCGGTCTTGAAAACTTCTGTTAGTCCGCATATCTTTTTTTAGAGTTTTCAAGCATTTCCCTTCTCGACCAGCTTGTCTAGCTCTTCTTATTCATTCTACTGTGTCAATTTTATGTACTCTTAATTACATATAGTAATTTCCAAACATCGGATCAAAGATGTGCAACATATAAAATGAATGGTATAAATACCCGCAATTATAATATTTGCTGTTATTTCGCGCTTACTAGCATACATACTTAAGCTAAGCCCAAAATATACCTTATGCTAGAGTCCTAAGAATCCAATATGAATTTCGAAATATGTTTGCTGTTACTTTTACGTTTGCCACACTCCACTAAGTGCAGGTTTGCCACGAGCAAGCGCCTTTAGCTTGGTCAACAGCCGAATGTTTATATGTCTGCGCTTGTATATATGTGTGTATGTACCTTGCAAATGCGATTGTTGACTTTCATTACCTTTATCTCGTTGAACTTTCTCTGTTGCTGACGCTGTGTTCGGCGCTATTTTTTCCGCTGTCTGTCTTTCTTTACGCACCAGCAGCAGCCTTCAGGATATTTAATCGTTAAACGCAAACCCCACACACGCATACCAATATGTACTTGCATGTGTATAAATATTTGATTAGGAATTATTGGCAGCTTCTCCGGCACGCTGAAGTGCCAGCTATTTGCATACATATTTACCGAGAAAGCGCCACAAAAAAGCAATACTAATAATATTCGATTTGCCGCAAAGCAGCACTAGAGGCCAGCACCGCTTTCTGCTCACCGACAGCCCAGCCTTTATCAATATTTACGTTTATTGTTGTACCTTGCCTACCCACCACGCACTGCCACGCAACAAAAATACGCACTCTCATGCCTCACCCCCTAACCTGAAGGTTAAGTAATTTTGTTTTTGTCGGCCGTTGCACGTGATGCCATTAATTCTGTTTGTCTGCCTTTTATTTCGAGCGTAATTTTCGGTATAATTTCTGTTTTCTCTTTTCTCTAAGAAGTCAATAGAAGTGTAGTTAAGGGCCAACAAAACTGTCACGACCAACAACAATAATCAGCAATCACCTGCGTGTTAATAGTGTGTGAAAATGCGAAAATCACTGAAGTGTTTAGTTACCTGGTCGGCCGTGCCGCTTTAATTGGCAACCTGCCACAACAAGGACTCGTAATTCTAGCGAAGCAATGCGAGACACCAGACAAGCTGGGGTTCGGACAAATGGCTAATGTGTACTATCTTAAGTATGCCTAGTTATTTGCTTTAGGCAGACAGACGTTTTTGAGCAGGAAGCTACTGTAGGCATGCTCGGTATATGCATTAGGGTTGTACTCAATTTTTCATAAACGGAGTTGGAGTGAATATTCAGAAAGTTCGGTTTAAATATATTATAGTTTTAAAGGAATATATTGGTGTTATCTAACTAATTTTAAGGGGTTATATGGGTTTCCTCTGGTAAAAAACAGTAATAATCTTCAAAATTTTTTTTTCACATACAAAACATGAAATATTTTAGTAGAAGTTTTTGGTTACAAAAATACACTATTAAAAGAGAAATTCTGAAATTTTTGGTAAAAAATATTTTAAACTCGGCCATTCCGACGCCATTTTCAGTGATCCCTCTGAAAAAAAGCGCCCGCGTTGGCAGCGTAACTCCTTACAAGATCATCTAAAGTGAAAAAAAAACTTGTTGTAGTTAAAATCTTAACTTAGAACTTCGACGAAAAAAAAAAACAGAAAATTGGATTTTTGACAGACATTTCTACAAAAAAAAAAAATTAAATTTTTTTTTCAAATAGTAAAATATGCTTCACTTAAAATACTATACTTCGAAGCAAGTGTACAACAGAAATAACCTATTCTGTCTCTAACAGTCTTAAAGCATTCATTTGGAGCAAACTTAACTTTATAATAAAGTACCATTTAACGTTTTCCTCAAAACTCAGAACTGCCCTTACATGGATTTAATTAATTAATCATATATAAAGTTACTTACTTACATACTATGGAGCCACGCTCCAGCCTATCAGTCATTATAAATGACCTCGCCCGTCTGAACTGAAATTTGTTTCATAGAATCCGATAAATTGTATTGTCTTTGTTAGTGCCCCTCATTATTCCACTGAAAGCAGTAATTTTTTTTTTGAAATTACTCCTCTAAATACGTTTATTTAAGTCTAAAATGTCCACCAAACAGCTACTCAGCTTGTCAAATGTTTATTCAACATAATTTTTTTGTCATTTGAATCAGTTCCTTTTCTTCAGAATAGTATAAAATCATTTTTTTTTCGAAACTTATATCTTCACACCCATAAAGTATAATAAATATTAATTATGCAATATTTGTTGAGTCCTTACTTTTTTTTAAGGAAAAAACACAGAAACTTCAAATTTGATGGCGAATGTTTATTATCATTTGGAAGAACATACATTGGAATTTATTTTTTGAAGATTATGTTTTCACCATTTGCTCCGGCTGCGTCTCAAATGGTTCATACTCGTACGTTGAGTGAAATTTTCGATGACTTTGAGGTAGACTTTAGACTTTACATATCCCCACAGGAAAAAGTATAACTGTGTGACATCACACGAAGTATTCTCTATATAAATGCTTTGGCTGATGAGATGTGTAGGAAGAGGCGCTTTTTTAATGAAACCAAATGACGCTGAGATCACGAAATTCAATTACCATACGAGTATTACCATACCTTATCATAAGGTCTGTTATCATGGTTCGAACTGGCATCATTGTTGAAGAAGTATGGACCGATGAGTCCACCGACTCACAAACTATACCAAACCGTGGTTTTTCTTTAATGAGATGGCAGCTCTTTGTCCTAAATGTGGCAATTTTTGCTTTTTTACATACCCTTTAGACGAAAATAGGCCTGATCGCTGAACAAATATTTGGCTCGAACATTTCGGATCATCTTGAAGCTTTTCAAAAGCCAATAGAGCGAAATGATGTCGCTTGGGAAGGTCGAGCGGCTTCAGTTCTTACACTAGCTGTACTTTGTATGCTTTCAATTTAAGATCTCGAAGTGAAATGCGCCAAGTCGTTCCATACGTCAGTCCGAGTTGCTGCGAACGGTGCCAGCTCAACTCTCCACGGTCTTCATGTTGAGTTTCAGCTACGATTGCTTTATTTTCATCACTGCAATGAATGCTGGTTCTCAAGATGGGTGATGGTTTTGTGAATAATACGCTCAGTAGGCTGATTATGTTGGCGATAAGTTGAGGTAAGTGCGCAAAACACATTCTTTGCGGAACGTGAATTTTCGTAATAGAATTGAAGGATTTGTAAACGTTGTTCAGGCATAGGTCTTTTTATATTGAATTTTCAAACAATACTGAACGAAAATAAGAGGACAGCTTGCCGCGGCTCATGCGTGATCTGTCAGAAAAGGGCTATAGAAAATCGTACCTCTACTTGGTGCGCTCTTTGTATGGGTATTATAAACGCAAAAAGAAATATTATATATAACATAGTTTCTGGAATCTTCGAAGCATGAATATAATAATATTGAAGAGACAAAATTTCAACGTACTGGGTTTCTCCGGAAAGTAATAGGATTGAGTCGATTTAAAACAAAAACTTTCAAAATAGGCTCCTTCTGCGTCGATGCAGCGCTGCCAGCGCGATTTTCATACATTGAAAGCGTCAAAGAAGGCATTCCCTGGAATAGCCTTGAGTGCCAAGATGCATGCTGCTTGGACCCCTTTCATCGACATTTTCAGGCAAGGAAACAAAAAAGTCCGGGGCCACATCTGGTCTGTGGGGCGACTGCGGAATCGTTGTGATGCCGGATGATGTTGTCGTGGTGCAACTTCCAATCCTCTGCGATGTCTTGACGGGCCTGATTGACTCTTCGTTTGACGAGGTGACGCCCATACAACTCTTCTTGCTAAAGCAACATCTGGGTAAGTCTTCTTGATGATATCAAACGTCCTTGTCGCAGATTTACCGAGGTTCACACAGAATTTAAACGCGTACCTCTATTCTAACGAAAGCTGCATTTTCGACTTGCCCCACTCACAGAAACACGTCGCGCGAAAATATTTGTCCAGGTGCTTGGAGACAACTGACCACCCGCTCGTTTGTTAGCTAGGAACGCCCGCATTCCGAATCCAGTCGGTGCTCGCTCGCTCCGAAATACAGTCGCGGCCAAATAAATTCAGTCCAATTACTTTTCGTACAAACCCTGTATGGTAGTGGATATAATAGTCCTCAAGTTCTTTGATCCATTGGTTTATGCGGTTTCTTTTTAGTTGAATATGAATGGATATCATAATACGCGAAGTAAATTCGGTATTAAATAAACTGAATGGCAATATTTAGCAGAGAGTGTTGCAAAATATCCGGGGAATCACTGTTTCTTAGTATATCAAATTTAATTTGACTCGAACTGATCATTTTAAACTATATATACGAATATATTCGCGATCAAAATGAATTCATATAAAAACTTTCTAAAGTTGTGCAACCTTTTTTAATGTTTGTGTGAAGTTTGATGTCCAAATGTCAAGTAGGTTTTTACCAAGAAGCTTAAACTTAAACTTAAACAACAAGTTTGTAGGAGATTTTGTAGAATCAAAACTACCAAACATGTTGCAGAAGCATTTTGGTTACTCAACTTCTTTACCAACACAATTATTTGAGCAGCAAGAGTCATTCAGTGATCAAACAACTTAATGGTTATATCTAGTTAGAAGGCCGAAATAAGTGAATTTTCAAATTTTTTCCGGAGAAAAATTTTAAATTATTGATCCAAAATTTTGCGCATATATTATGGTATCTTTTGGCGGTATTTTAAGAGTTAGTAAAAATATTTATTTGGAAAGGAATTACAGCTGATCGCCGTGAGTTCCTCTCACAAAGGACGTTTTGTGGTGACCACTATATCTCTGAACTGGATACTCTGAAATTAAAAACCCAAACCGGTTTCGTTAAAGTAATGTTCAGTCTAGTAATTAATCGAAGGAAAATACAAAATAATTTTTTTTCTTTGACAAAATGGCGGTTTCTGAAAAAATAAATTTTCTGACAAAATTTTGGCCTTAACCTGTTTACTAAAAAAGGATTTACCTTTTAGAAAAAATTTTAGTTTAATTACTAAAAATATATTTAAGAAGTTCGTGTTAAAATTTGAGAATAATCGGGTTAGCTGTTTTCGAAAAATTTCGTCACCGATTGTGAAAACACATTTTGAGAAAAACGCATTTAAAAGCCGGCTGTTTACTTCCAAGCACTCTGAAACGCCTATTCAAATTTGCATGTAACTTCGAAAATATTCACCAGAACGTTTTGAAGTTTTCTGTGTGTATTCCCGAATATATGTACATTAAAAAAAATAAATAAATACTTTGACATTGAATACACTTATGAAAATTAAGAAAAAAATGCTTGAAAATTGTCATGATGACTTCAGTGCAATAACTAGTCCGGGTCAATTTTGATCTACTTGTATCATATACATATAAGATGTAATTTACTTTTATTTTAATGCAAATATAAGCGAATTCGTTTGAAACTCTTTGTGGTTATGTATAATCTCGTAATTGAAATCATTCTCCTTACCAACTTACATACATGTATGTTTATAGTTTTTCATACAAACTCCATTATATTCCTGAAAACTTACTTATTTATTAAGATGCCCACAGTTCATTACGTAAATGTCTCTTAATGAAGCCAATTTAGGTACATCTGTTTACTTAGGATTCTGGGATTGAGAACTTTTTTTTAATATTTTACAGCTCACTACTTTGCCTTACACCGGTCCTTTCCTCAACGGATTTCCTTTCGAATTTACTTCGGTGACATTTAAATGAGCTGACTATTTTGCTCGTCAAGTTTGTTTACGCACTACGAAATGCAGAAAACATATAAATCACAATTTCTTTTATTTTCTTGACAAATTTGCATAGCTTCTTCATGACAATTGCGACGGGGTTAACTCGGACACAGATTTATTTATATTTGAGGGTGAAGTTGTGACGAAAAAAATGAAAGGAAGTTGAAAGCATAGATGTAAATATATTTACTTTTATTTACTTCGTTTCTCTGCCTGAGTCTTGGTTAAATACTAGCAAGTGAAGCTTTCATTACGGTTATCCGACTACGTCCAACTTATGGTCAAGTGCATAGAGTAAATAGCACAAAAGAACAACAGAAACAAGCGCCAGCGCAACACAAACAACAATAAGCGAGTAATACGCACTTTTGCGAACTTAAACAAATAGATCCAACAACCGAAAGGACTAAATTCCTTGATTGCAATCGAGAAAATTATGCGAATCAAAGTTTTTCTGCTCTACCTACTTTCCTTGCTGCCGCTTGTTTGGCTTAGCCTTCGTTTCGTTTCATTTCATTCGTTAAGTTCTCCCCCTTTGTTTTGTTGTGCTAATTTTTCTTTTGTACGCAAAAAGTAAAGAAAAAAACAAAAGCGAAACAAGTGTAATACAAGCAGAAAGCACGCACACACACACGCGTGTGAATATGGGTCAAGCAGTGGGCTGGTCGGCAGTGCGTCAAGTCGGCCAGCGGCACTGACCGGAAGGGGATACACTAAAGCAAATTAGAAAACTTTTCCAACCCATTTTCCAAGTAATAGCGAGGGAGAGTGAGAGAGGCCTTTAGCTCACGCACCTTATGCAGTGTTTTTTCCATTTTTTGCCTTTAGAAATTTGGCTGCTGCTTATTAGGCGGCGTAGATTTGCCGGTTATAATGCCGCTGCCATTGTTCTTCTGCGCTAATTTTCTCATTTGTTTGAGTTGTGCGAATGCGTCTGAGATACAAAAGATTATAAAAAGTATGATGTCAGCATTCACATAGTGCTGGAAAGTGCAGCAAAAGGTGTGTAAAATCTCATTGGCCGAATGATTCTGGAAATAAATATTACTTGCACATATTAATTGAGAAATTACCATAATAATAGAGCAAATAATTTCTGTGGTGGTTTCTGAAGAAATTTCTGTTTTTCTTCAAGTCTTTTCTTTATCTTGTGACATTGCAGTGCCACAAATATTAAGCTATATTTTCAGTTTGAAGACAATCGGATGAGGAGGTCACAATTCGACATAAAATGAAGAATAATATAAATAAATATCCATGTGGTATACGGTTCTCAAAAAGTACAAAGAAATCTAATCTTTGTCCAATAGAGATTTTAGTTATTTGTATACATATACATTATAAATTAATTTTATGAATGAATTATTCATTTTAATTACTCAGACCGTTTTGTTGAACAACACAACAAATATGAACACCAGACATACACTGACCGCCATTCACCTTGGAGTCATAAACACCTTCACCGACTCCCTCTCAGTGAAGGGCGTCCATGGAGTAAAACCACGACTCATTGCAGACGACGAGCTCGAGTTGTTGAGTCAGTCGACAGTGACTTCACCTTCGTTCTGGAAACTGCAGCTGGTTAAACTTGTACTTATGCAGAATAGATTCCGATATGTCAAATATATGTTTAGTATACAACGGGTCCCTGAAGACTCTACATAACTACCTCTTTGCATGCCCAACAAACCCTATGCATCTGACACCACTCTCCCTATGGGTAGAACTCGTCGATACGTTTTGATAGGTGTACCGGTGGATGACTTCGATGACAACTTATCTCAACCTTACCACCGAAAGGGGGACTAAATAACCGTTACCTCAACAACAATATGGACACCAACAAAAAGAAATTATGCCACATTTCATAGTTTTTCTTCGATAAAGGAGAAAATGTTAGTCAAATGGATGAAAAAGTGAGAGTGGTCCTGATACTGTTACAGTTAAGCTCAATTCTGACTTCGTTTATTCCGTTCCGGTATTTTTGACGTCAAAAGTGCTCCATGATCTGTCGTAAATATCGATTAAATAATGGAAATCACTCGATCTTCAGGTATACACTATACGAGTATGTAATGAGCAGGGGCTAAACAGTGAACAAAGAACTGTTTGAAACCATTTAAATAAGACTTCATATCATACAATGTAACGCATTAAAACTCATTGAGACAATTTTCATCTACAAACCGCTGTTGAATCCCATCAAAAATGACCTATTTCTGGAACGGCTTTTTACAAGAGATAAAGAATTGGTCACTTAAGACAACATTAACTGAAAGCGGTTATGCTCGAACACAAGAGATGCAGAAAAAACAGTGGCCAAGCCAGAACCAACTTATGGTTCGGATTGGCACCAAATGATTACTATCTGTTCTTGTTTATAGCGAATGGTTGTACTGTTGAAAAATTTACCTCAAGAAAATCTTTTGAATATCTACTGTCCCATTTTTTACAAATGGGGATGAAATTTTTCATAAGAGCTGCATCTTATCGAACAAAGCAATGCATATTTGTCTTAAATGAGAAATTTATTTTACTAGACCCTTTACGAGTATGTGAGGCTAGATGAAATACTAAACCGGCTTTTAATACCAGCCAATATTATCATTAGAAAAAATGTCAAATTCATTTTATAAAGATACCTTTATTAAATTCATATTTTCGATATAAAAGACAGCTATAGGCACTGGGGACCTGTTCACGGCGTAAGAGGCATGAAAACGCATAGTCCGATTCTGAAATTTCTTACGTGAGAGGTGGTTTAATATTCTACAATACAAATATCTCAAGAAAATTTCGGCACTAAACTTGATTGGCTGATAGCTACTGAGGTTTGGTATTTTGCCAAAAACTAGATGGTTCCACACCCACAGTCCAATTTTTATGGCGATTCAAATTTGCTGTGTTAGCTAAGTGTGGCTGATGACCTTAGTATTTTCGAAGATATGTACTTTAAAGGGTTAAATGGGTTTACGGGTTTCAAAAGTCGTTTTTTTTTATCTTATTATATTCTACATATAACACCTCTAAAATATTGTCCTAAAGTTTTAAGATGATCCAAGCAATATTTTCGGAGTATTTCTGCGCTCGAGACTAGCTAAGCCAAGTGCGCCGCCTTTAAGAGGTTAGTAGGGTAATCTGGCCAGTTTCTTGACATTTTTTTCATACAAATTTTTATTCTACAGTCGAACTTTTTTCACATATCATGAGCTACATATATCGTGAAGTGTATAAACAAATTTTTTGCTGACATCTGTCGGAGATATCGATGGGTGAATGAGATGGGTTTTCTTACTGGCGGACACAGATTCCTCATGTTTGGATCATCTAAAACACAAAACCCCAATTTGTTCTTAAAAGGTACGTGAATGGTTATCGCCCTGACTAGAATCATGAAAAAATATTGATAATTAAAAAAGTAATTAACGTTTTTTTTTTATTTTTCCTCATGTTTTTTTTTTTTATATAAATTTTGACATAACATTTTCAATAAATTATAAAAAATATAGGGACGATAGCCAGGTAACTTGTGAACATTAAAAAAAATTAAGCAAATCGCTCCAGTAGTTCGACTGGACTCATGTCTGCCAGTTTAAAAAAGTGAATTTTGAGAAAGACGCGTTTGAGGTGTGCACTCCGAGCGCTCCAAACGTCGAACGATATTATTATTTTTTGGAACCTTCTAACGGAAGATTGGGTTTCACATTAATTCTAAAGGCATAAGGGAACAGAAAAATAAAAAAAAAAAACTATTTTGAAAAAAGATTACCCCACTGACCTCTTCAACGCGTTTTTCTCGAAACTGTGTCGGTTGGCAAGATTTCTTGAGAACTACTCAACCGATCGTCATAAAATTTTGCAGATATCTTTGAGTTACAATTGTTAAAGACTTGAATGAAGGATTTTTTCCGATTACAACTATTATTAACTGCCGAATTTTAACTGAAATTTTAATTTTTTTTAGAAAAATGTCTGCAAAAAATTCAATTTTCTATTTTTTCCTTTCTTATAAGTTCTAAGTACAAGTAACTTGTGAAATTTTAGCAGCATATAAATTTTCCGTTAGTTTTTAAGAGTGAAATAAACATTTTTGTTGCTGTTATCGACTTTAAAAGTGAATAAAGAAGAAAGGCTTGATATCTAATTCCATAGAATACTCTTTAAGTTTCTCTAAGTCTCTTGAGAAAAA
>JAPZAG010001134.1:0-39654 GCA_027475135.1 Bactrocera correcta | reverse complement strand
ATTTAGGTGTAAAGTCGATTTTCTTGTATTTACACATTTAGCAGTCGATATCGAAATGTTTCAAACCATTAGTTTAACATATTTAAGTCAATAAACCTTCTTTAACGTATTGAAGTTGATACAAAGCCATGGTGGCATAACGACAGTACATTTGGAAGAATTCCGTAATCTTATATTTAGGTATAAAGTCGATTTTCTTGTATATACACATTTAGCAATCGATATCGAAATGCTTCAAATCATTAGTTTAACATATTAAGTTAATAAACATTTTTTAGCTTACTGAAGTCTACATAAAGCCTTAACGGTATAACGGCAGTGCATTTAGAAGAATTCCGTAATGTTATAATTTTATATTTAGGTGTAAAGTCGATTTTCTTGTATTTACAAATTTAGCAGTCGATATCGAAATGCTTCAAACCATTAGTTTAACATATTTAAAATAATAAACCTTCTTTAACGTATTGAAGTTGATACAAAGCCATGGTGGCATAACGACAGTACATTTGGAAGAATTCCGTAATCTTATATTTAGGTATAAAGTCGATTTTCTTGTATATACACATTTAGCAATCGATATCGAAATGCTTCTAATCATTAGTTTAAAATATTTAAGTTAATAAACCTTCTTTAACGCACTGAAGTCTACATAAAGCCTTGGCGGTATAACTGCACTGCATTTAGAAGAATTCCGTTATCTTATATTTAGGTATGAATTCGATTTTCTTGTATATACACATTTAGCAATCGATATCGAAATGCTTCAAATCATTAGTTTAACATATTTAAGTTAATAAACCTTCTTTAACGCAATTAAGTTTACATAAAGCCCTAATGGCATAACGGCAGTGCATTTAGAAGAATTCCGTTATCTTATATTTAGGTATAAATTCGATTTTCTTGTATATACACATTTAGCAATCGATATCGAAATGCTTCAAATCATTAGTTTAACATATTTAAGTTAATAAACCTTCTTTAACGCAATTAAGTTTACATAAAGCCCTAATGGCATAACGGCAGTGCATTTAGAAGAATTCCGTTATCTTATATTTAGGTATAAATTCGATTTTCTTGTATATACACATTTAGCAATCGATATCGAAATGCTTCAAATCATTAGTTTAACATATTTAAGTTAATAAACCTTCTTTAACGATCTGAAGTGGGCATATAGCCATGGAGGTATAACTGCACTGCATTTAGAAGAATTCCGTTATCTTATATTTAGGTATGAATTCGATTTTCTTGTATATACACATTTAGCAATCGATATCGAAATGCTTCAAATCATTAGTTTAACATATTTAAGTTAATAAACCTTCTTTAACGCAATTAAGTTTACATAAAGCCCTAATGGCATAACGGCAGTGCATTTAGAAGAATTCCGTTATCTTATATTTAGGTATAAAGTCGATTTTCTTGTATATACATATTTAGCTATCGATATCGAAATGCTGCAAATCATTAGTTTAACATATTAAGTTAATAAACATTTTTTAGCTTACTGAAGTCTACATAAAGCCTTAACGATATAACGGCAGTGCATTTAGAAGAATTACGTAATGTTATAATTTTATATTAAGGTGTTAAGTCGATTTTCTTTGATTTACACATTTAGCAATCTATATCGAAAATCTGCAAATAACTGGTTTAGCATAATTAGGTTAATTAAACTTCTTTATCTTACTGAAGTTTAAATAAAGCCATAACGGCATAACGGCAGTATATTTGGGTGAATTCCGTAATCTTTTATTTAGATATAAAATCGATTTTCTTGTATATACACATTTGGCAAGCGATATCGAAATGCTTCAACTCATTAGTTTAACATATTTAAGTTAATAAACCTTCTTTAACGATCTGAAGTTGGCATAACGGTAGTGGATGTAGAAGAATTCCGTAATCTTATATTTAGGTATAAATTCGATTTACTTGTATACACATTTAGCAATCGATATCGAAATGCTTCAAATCATTAGTTTAACATATTTAAGTTAATAAACCTTCTTTAACGCACTTAGGTCTACATAAAGCCCTAATGGCATAACGGCAGTGCAGTTAGAAGAATTCCATAATGTTATAATTTTATATTTAGGTATAAAGTCGATTTTCTTGTATATATGCATTAAGCAATCGATATCGAAATGCTCACTGAAGTCTACGTAAAGCCTTAACGGCATAACGGCAGTGCATTTAGAAGAATTACGTTATCTTAGATTAAAGTATAAAGTCGATTTTCTTGTATATACACATTAAGCAATCGATATCGAAATGCTTCAAATCATAAGCTTAAAATATTTAAGTTAATAAACCTTCTTTAACGCACTGAAGTCTACATAAAGCCTTGACGGTATAACTGCACTGCATTTAGAAGAATACCGTTATCTTATATTTAGGTATAAATTCGACTTTCTTGTATATATTCATTTAGCAAGCGATATCAAAATGCTTCAAACCATTAGTTTAACATATTTAAAATAATTAACCTTCTTTAACGTATTGAAGTTGATACAAAGCCATGGCGGCATAATGACAACACATTTGGAAGAATTCCGTAATCTTATATTTAGGTATAAAGTCCATTTTCTTGTATGTACACATTTAGCAATCGATATCGAAATGCTTCAAATCATTAGTTTAACATATTTAAGTTAATAAACCTTCTTTAGCGCACTGAAGTCTACATAAAGCGTTAACGGCATAACGGCAGTGCATTTAGAAAAATTCCGTTATCTTATATTTAGGTATAAATTCGATTTTCTTGTATATACATATTTCGCAAGCGATATCGAAATGCTTCAAATCATTAGTTTAACAAATTTAAGTTAATTAACCTTCTTTAACGTATTGAAGTTGATATAAAGCCATAACGACAGTACATTTGGAAGAATTCCGTAGTCTTATATTTAGGTATAAAGTCGATTTTCTTGTATATATGCATTAAGCATTCGATATCGAAATGCTTCAAATAACTGGTTTAACATATTTAAGTTAATAAACCTTCTTTAACGAACTGAAGTTAATATAAAGCCATAACGGCAGTGCATTTAGAATAATTACGTAATCTTATATTTAGGTATGAATTCGATTTTCTTGTATATACTCATTTAGCAATCGATATCGAAATGCTTCAAACCATTAGATTAACATATTTAAAATAATTAACCTTCGTTAACGTATTGAAGTTGATACAAAGCCATGGCGCCATAACGGCAGTGCATGTAGATGAATTCCGTAATCTTATATTTAGGTATGTAGTCGATTTTCTTGGATTTACACATTTAGAAATATATATCGAAAATCTTCAAATAACTGGTTTAGCATATTTAGGTTAATTAACCTTCTTTATCTTACTGAAGTTTAAATAAAGCCATAACGGCATAACGGCAGTATATTTGGGTGAATTCCGTAATCTTTTATTTAGGTATAAAATCGATTTTTTTGTATATACACATTTAGCAATCGATATCGAAATGCTTCACTCATTAGTTTAACATATTTAAGTTAATAAACCTTCTTTAACGATCTGAAGTTGGCATAACGGCAGTGGATGTAGAAGAATTCCGTAATCTTATATTTAGGTATAAAGTCGATTTTCTTGTATATATACATTTAGATATCGATATCGAAATGCTTCAAATCATTAGTTTAACATATTAAGTTAATAAACATTTTTAGCTTACTGAAGTCTACATAAAGCCTTAACGGTATAACGGCAGTGCATTTAGAAGAATTCCGTAATGTTATAATTTTATATTTAGTTATAAATTCGATTTTCTTGTATATACACATTTAGCAAGCGATATCGAAATGCTTCAAATCATTAGTTTAACAAATTTAAGTTAATTAACCTTCTTCAACGTATTGAAGTTGATAAAGAGCCATGGCGGCATAACGGCAGTACAGTTGGAACAATTCCGTAGTCTTATATTTAGGTATAAAGTTGATTTTCTTGTATATATGCATTAAGCAATCGATATCGAAATGCTTCAAACCATTAGTTTAATATATTTAAGTTAATAAATCTTCTTTAACTCACTTAAGTCTACATAAAGCCCTAATGGCATAACGGCAGTGCATTTAGAAAAATTCCATAATGTTATAATTTTGTACTTAGGTATAAAGTCGATTTTCTTGTATTTACGCATTTAGCAATCGATATCGAAATGCTTCAAACCATTAGCTTAACATATTTAAATAATTAACGTTCTTTACAAACGCCATAACGGCATAACGGCAGTATATTTGGGTAATTTCCGTAATCTTTTATTTAGGTGTAAAATCGTTTTTCTTGTATATACACATTTAGCAATCGATATTGAAATGCTTCAGCTCATTTGTTAAACATATTTAAGTAAATAAACCTTCTTTAACGATCTGAAGTGGGCATATAGCCATGGAGGCATAACTGCAGTGCACGTAGAAGATTTCCTCAATCTTATATTTAGGTATAAAGTCGATTTTCTTGTATATACATATTTAGCTATCGATATCGAAATGCTTCAAATCATTAGTTTAACATATTATGTTAATAAACATTTTTTAGCTTACTGAAGTCTACATAAAGCCTTAACGGTATAACGGCAGTGCATTTAAAAGAATTCCGTAATGTTATAATTTTATATTTAGGTGTAAAGTCGATTTTCTTATATTTACACATTTAGCAGTCGATATCGAAATGCTTCAAACCATTAGTTTAACATATTTAAAATAATTAACCTTCGTTAACGTATTGAAGTTGATACAAAGCCATGGCGGCATAACGACAGTACATTTGGAAGAATTCCGTAATCTTATATTTAGGTATAAAGTCGATTTTCTTGTATATATGCATTAAGCAATCGATATCGGAATGCTTCAGATAACTTGTTTAACATATTTAAGTTAATAAATCGTCTTTAACGAACTGAAGTTAATACAAAGCCATAACGGCAGTGCATTTAGAAGAATTACGTAATCTTATATTTAGGTATAAATTCGATTTTCTTGCATATACTCATTTAGCAATCGATATCGAAATGCTTCAAATCATTTGTTTAACATATTTAAGTTAATAAAGCTTCTTTAGCGCCTCAAGTTAACATAAAGCCATGGCGCCATAATGGCAGTGCATGTAGAAGAATTTGGCTTGTAGTCGATTTTCTTGTATTTGCACATTTAGCAATCGGTATCGAAAGGCTTCAAACCAGTAGCTTAACATATTTAAAATAATTAACCTTCTTTAACGAATTGAAGTTGATACAAAGCCATGGCGGCATAATGACAGTACATTTGGAAGAATTCCGTAATCTTATATTTAGGTATAAAGTCGATTTTGTTGTATATACACTTTTAGCAATCGATATCGAAATGCTTCAAATCATTAGTTTAACATATTTAAGTTAATAAACCTTCTTTAACGCACTGAAGTCTACATAAAGCGTTAACGGCATAACGGCAGTGCATTTAGAAAAATTCCGTTATCTTATATTAAGGTATAAATTCGATTTTCTTGTATACACATATTTGGCAATCGATATCGAAATGCTTCAAATCATAAGTTTAGCATATTTAAGTTAATTAACCTTTTTTAACGTATTGAAGTTGATATAAAGCCATAACGGCAGTGCATTTGGAAGAATTCCGTAATCTTATATTTAGGTATAAAGTCGATTTTCTTGTATATATGCATTAAGCAATCGATATCGAAATGCTTCAAATAACTGGTTTAACATATTTAAGTTAATAAACCTTCTTTAACGAACTGAAGTAAACATAAAGCCATGGCGCCATAATGGCCGTGCATGTAGAAGAATTCCGTAATCTTATATTTAGGTATGTAGTCGATTTTCTTGGATTTACACATTTAGCAATCGATATCGAAAACCTTCAAATAACTGGTTTAGCATATTTAGGTTAATTAACCTTCTTAAACGTATTGAAGGTGACACAAAGCCGTGGCGGCATAACGGCAGTGCATTAAGAAGAAATCCGTAGTCTTATATTTAGGTTTAGCCGCTAGAGCGTTAGCAAAGTTGAAACAAAAATGTGACTATTGCCAAGCCCCTGATAGGAGTAGAAGAAAGATTGAAGACTTTTCTGAGAGCTCTTTAAATTATCTAACCAATGCTTTATGTTTCACCCACCTCGTTCCAATAGTTTAGCCGCTAGAGCGTTATCAAAAGTGAAACAAAAATGTGACTATTGCCAAGCCCCTGATAGAAGTAGAAGAAAGGTTGAAGACTTTCCTAAAAGCTCTTTAAATTATCTAACCAATGCTTTATGTTTGACCCACCTCGTTCCAATAGTTTAGCCGCTAGAGCGTTATCAAAGTTGAAACAAAAATGTGACTATTGCCAAGCCCCTGGTAGGAGTAGAAGAAAAATTAGGGACTTTCCTTAAAGCTATTTAAATTATCTATCCAATGCATTATGTTTGACTCACCTCGTTCCAATGGTTTAGCCTCAGAGCGTTAGCAAAATTGAAACAAAAATGTGACTAGTTCCAAGCCCCTGATAACAGCAGAAGAAAGATTGAAGACTTTCCTGAGAGCTCTTTCAATTGTCTATCCAATGCTTTATGTTTGACCCACCTCGCCCAATAGTTTAGCCGCTAGAGCGTTAGCAAAGTTGAAACAAAAATGTGACTATTGCCAAGCCCCTGGTAGGAGTACAAGAAAAATTGGGGACTTTCCTGTGAGCTCTTTAAACTGTCGAACAATTGCTTTCTGTTTGATTTATCTCGTTCCAATAAATTAGCCGCCAGAGCGTTAGCAATGTTGAAACAAAAATGTGACTATTGCCAAGCCCCTGGTAGGAGTAACCAATGCTTTATGTTTGACCCACCTCGTTCCAATAGTTTAGCCGCTAGAGCGTTAGCAAAGTTGAAACAAAAATGTGATTATTGCCAAGCGCTTGGTAAAAGAAAGATTGAAGACTTTCCTGAGAGCTCTTTAAATTATCTAACCAATGCTTTATGTTTGACCCACCTCGTTCCAATAGTTTAGCCGCTAGAGCGTTAGCAAAGTTGAAACAAAAATGTGATTATTGCCAAGCCCCTGATAGGAGTAGAAGAAAGATTGAATGCTTTATGTTTGACCGACCTCGTTTTAATAGTTTAGCCGCTAGAGCGTTATTAAAGTTGAAACAAAAATGTGACTATTGCCAAGCGCTTGGTAGCAGTAGAAGAAAGATTGAAGACTTTCCTGAGAGCTCTTTAAATTATCAAATCAATGCTTTATGCTTGACCCACCTCGTTCCAATAGTTTAGCCGCTAGAGCGTTAGCAAAGTTGAAACAAAAATGTGACTATTGCCAAGCCCCTGATAGGAGTAGAAGAAAGATTGAATGCTTTATGTTTGACCCACCTCGTTCCAAAAGTTTAGCCGCTAGAGCGTTATTAAAGTTGAAACAAAAATGTGACTATTGCCAAGCCCCTGGTAGGAGTAGAAGAATGATTGAAGACTTTCCTGAGAGCTCTTTAAATTATCAAACCAATGCTTTATGCTTGACCCACCTCGTTCCAATAGTTTAGCCGCTAGAGCGTTAGCAAAGTTGAAACAAAAATGTGACTATTGCCAAGCGCTTGGTAGGTGTAAAAGAAAGATTGTAGACTTTCCTGAGAGCTCTTTAAATTATCTAACCAATGCTTTATGTTTGACCCACCTCGTTCCAATAGTTTAGCCTCAGAGCGTTAGCAAAGTTGAAACCAAAATGTGACTATTGCCAAGCCCCTGATAGGAGTAGAAGAAGATTGAAGACTTTCCTGAGAGCTCTTTAAATTATCAAACCAATGCTTTATGTTGACCCACCTCGTTCCAATAGTTTAGCCGCTAGAGCGTTAGCAAAGTTGAAACAAAAATGTGACTATTGCCAAGCCCCTGGTAGGAGTAGAAGAAAGATTGAAGACTTTCCTGAGAGCTCTTTAAATTATCAACCAATGCTTTATGTTGACCCACCTCGTTCCAATAGTTTAGCCCTAGAGCGTTAGCAAAGTTGAAACCAAAATGTGACTATTGCCAAGCCCCTGATAGGAGTTGAAGAAAAATTGGGGTCTCTCCTGAGAGCTCTTTAAATTATCAACCAATGCTTTATGCTTGACCCACCTCGTTCCAACAGTTTAGCCGCTAGAGCGTTAGCAAAGTTGAAACAAAAATGTGACTATTGCCAAGCCCCTGATAGGAGTAGAAGAAAGATTGAATGCTTTATGTTTGACCCACCTCGTTCCAATAGTTTAGCCGCTAGAGCGTTGTTAAAGTTGAAACAAAAATGTGACTATTGCCAAGCCCCTGGTAGGAGTAGAAGAAAAATTGGGGTCTCTCCTGAGAGCTCTTTAAATTATCTAACCAATGCTTTATGTTTGACCCACCTCGCCCAATAGTTTAGCCGCTAGAGAGTTAGCAAAGTTGAAACAAAAATGTGACTATTGCCAAGCCCCTGATAGGAGTAGAAGAAAGATTGAAGACTTTCCTGAGAGCTCTTTAAATTATCTAACCAATGCTTTATGTGTAACTCACCTCGTTCTAAAAGTTTAGCCTCAGAGCGTTATCAAAGTTGATACAAAAATGTGACTATTGCAAAGCCCCTGGTAGGAGTAAAAGAAAAATTGTAGACTTTCCTGAGAGCTCTTTAAATTATCTAACCAATGCTTTATGTTTGACACACCTCGTTCCAATAGTTTAGCCGCTAGAGCGTTAGCAAAGTTGAAACAAAAATGTGACTATTGCCAAGCCCCTGATAGGAGTAGAAGAAAGGTTGAAGACTTTTCTGAGAGCTCTTTAAATTATCTAACCAATGCTTTATGCTTCACCCACCTCTTTCCAATAGTTTAGCCGCTAGAGCGTTATCAAAAGTGAAACTAAAATGTGACTATTGCCAAGCCCCTGATAGAAGTAGAAGAAAGGTTGAAGAGTTTCCTAAAAGCTCTTTAAATTATCTAACCATTGCTTTAAGCTATTTAAATTATCTATCTAATGCTTTATGTTTGACTCACCTCGTTCCAATAGTTTAGCCTCAGAGCGTTAGCAAAATTGAAACAAAAATGTGACTAGTTCCAAGCCCCTGATAAGAGCAGAAGAAAGATTGAAGACTTTCCTGAGAGCTCTTTCAATTATCTATCCAATGCTTTATGTTTGACCCACCTCGCCCAATAGTTTAGCCGCTAGAGCGTTAGCAAAGTTGAAACAAAAATGTGACTATTGCCAAGCCCCTGGTAGGAGTACAAGAATAATTGGGGACTTTCCTGTGAGCTCTTTAAACTGTCGAACAATTGCTTTTTGTTTGATTTATCTCGTTCCAATAAATTAGCCGCCAGAGCGTTAGCAATGTTGAAACAAAAATGTGACTATTGCCAAGCCCCTGGTAAGAGTAGAAGAAAAATTTGGTGCTTTCCTGAGAGCCCTTTAAATTATCTAACCAATGCTTTATGTTTGACCCACCTCGTTCCAATAGTTTAGCCTCAGAGCGTTAGCAAAATTGAAACAAAAATGTGACTAGTTCCAAGCCCCTGATAAGAGCAGAAGAAAGATTGAAGACTTTCCTGAGAGCTCTTTCAATTATCTATCCAATGCTTTATGTTTGACCCACCTCGCCCAATAGTTTAGCCGCTAGAGCGTTAGCAAAGTTGAAACAAAAATGTGACTATTGCCAAGCCCCTGGTAGGAGTACAAGAATAATTGGGGACTTTCCTGTGAGCTCTTTAAACTGTCGAACAATTGCTTTTTGTTTGATTTATCTCGTTCCAATAAATTAGCCGCCAGAGCGTTAGCAATGTTGAAACAAAAATGTGACTATTGCCAAGCCCCTAGTAGGAGTAGAAGAAAAATTTGGTGCTTTCCTGAGAGCTCTTTAAATTATCTAACCAATGCTTTATGTTTGACCCACCTCGTTCAAATAGTTATAGTTATTAAGTTATCTAACCAATGCTTTAAGTTCGGCATACCTCGTTTCAATCGTTTAGCCGCCAGCCGTTAGCAATGTTGAAACAAAAATGTGACTATTGCCAAGCCCCTGGTAAGAGTAGAAGAAAAATTTGGTGCTTTCCTGAGAGCCCTTTAAATTATCTAACCAATGCTTTATGTTTGACCCACCTCGTTCCAATAGTTTAGCCGCTAGAGCGTTATCAAAGTTGAAACAAAAATGTGACTATTGTCAAGCCCCTGGTAGGAGTAGAAGAAAGATTGAAGACTTTCCTGAGTGCTCTTGAAATTATCTAACCAATGCTTTATGTTTGACCCACCTCGTTCCAATAGTTTAGCCGCTAGAGCGTTAGCAAATTTGAAACAAAAATGTGGTTATTGCCAAGCGCTTGGTAGGTGTAAAAGAAAGATTGAAGACTTTCCTGAGAGCTCTTTAAATTATCTAACCAATGCTTTATGTTTGACCCACCTCGTTCCAATAGTTTGGCCGCTAGAGCGTTAGCAAAGTTGAAACAAAAATGTGATTATTGTCAAGCGCTTGGTAGGTGTAAAAGAAAGATTGAAGACTTTCCTGAGAGCTCTTTAAATTATCTAACCAATGCTTTATGTTTGACCCACCTCGTTCCAATAGTTTAGCCGCTAGAGCGTTAGCAAAGTTGAAACAAAAATGTGATTATTGCCAAGCCCCTGATAGGAGTAGAAGAAAGATTGAATGCTTTATGTTTGACCGACCTCGTTTCAATAGTTTAGCCGCTAGAGCGTTATTAAAGTTGAAACAAAAATGTGACTATTGCCAAGCCCCTGGTAGGAGTAGAAGAATGATTGAAGACTTTCCTGAGAGCTCTTTAAATTATCTAACCAATGCTTTATGTTTGACCCACCTCGTTCCTATAGTTTAGCCGCTAGAGCGTTAGCAAAGTTGCAACAAAAATGTGACTATTGCCAAGCCCCTGATAGGAGTTGAAGAAAAATTGGGGTCTCTCCTGAGAGCTCTTTAAATTATCAAACCAATGCTTTATGCTTGACCCACCTCGTTCCAACAGTTTAGCCGCTAGAGCGTTAGCAAAGTTGAAACAAAAATGTGACTATTGCCAAGCCCCTGATAGGAGTAGAAGAAAGATTGAATGCTTTATGTTTGACCCACCTCGTTCCAATAGTTTAGCCGCTAGAGCGTTGTTAAAGTTGAAACAAAAATGTGACTATTGCCAAGCCCCTGGTAGGAGTAGAAGAAAGATTGAAGACTTTCCTGAGAGCTCTTTAAATTATCTAACCAATGCTTTATGTGTGACTCACCTCGTTCTAAAAGTTTAGCCTCAGAGCGTTATCAAAGTTGATACAAAAATGTGACTATTGCAAAGCCCCTGGTAGGAGTAAAAAAAAAAATTGGGGACTTTCCTGAGAGCTCTTTAAATTATTTTACCAATGCTTTATGTTTGACACACCTCGTTCCAATAGTTTAGCCGCTAGAGCGTTAGCAAAGTTGAAACAAAAATGTGACCATTGCCAAGCCCCTGATAGGAGTAGAAGAAAGGTTGAAGACTTTTCTGAGAGCTCTTTAAATTATCTAACCATTGCTTTATGTTTGACCCACCTCGTTCCAATAGTTTAGCCACTAGAGCGTTATTAAAGTTGAAACAAAAATGTGACTATTGCCAAGCGCTTGGTAGCAGTAGAAGAGAGATTGAAGACTTTCCTGAGAGCTCTTTAAATTATCTAACCAATGCTTTATGCTTGACCCACCTCGTTCCAATGGTTTAGCCGCTAGAGCGATAGCAAAGTTGAAACAAACATGTGACTATTGCCAAGCTCTTGGTAGGTGTAAAAGAAAGATTGAAGACTTTCCTGAGAGCTCTTTAAATTATCTAACCAATGCTTTATGTTTGACCCACCTCGTTCCCATAGTTTAGCCTCAGAGCGTTAACAAAGTTGAAACAAAAATGTGACTATTGCCAAGCCCCTGAGAGCAGTAGAAGAAAGGGTGAAGACTTTCCTAAAGAGCTCTTTAAATTATCTAACCAATGCATTATGTGTGACTCACCTCGTTCTAAAAGTTTAGCCTCAGAACGTTATCACAGTTGAAACAAAAATGTGGCTATTGCCAAACACCTGGTAGGAGTAAAAGAAAAATTGGGTATTTCCTTAGAGCTCTTTAAATTATTTAACCAATGCTTTATGTTTGACACACCTCGTTCCAATAGTTTAGCCTCAGAGCGTTATCAAAGTTGAAACAAAAATGTGACTATTGCCAAGCCCCTGGTAGGAGTACAAGAAAGATTGAAGACTTTCCTTAGAGTTCTTTAAATTATCTAACCAATGCTTTATGTTTGACCCACATCGTTCCAATAGTTTTGCCTCAGAGCGTTATCAAAGTTGAAACAAAAATGTGACTATTGCCAAGCCCCTGGTAGGAGTAGAAGAAAGATTGAAGATTTTTCTGAGAGCTCTTTCAATTATCTTACCAATGCTTTATGGTTGACACACCTCGTTCCAATAGCTTAGCCGCTAAAGCATTAACAAAGAGCTCTCAGGAAAGTCTTCAATTTTTCTTTTACTCCTACCAGGCGCTCGGCAATAGTCACATTTTTGTTTCAACTTTGTTAACGCTCTAGTGGCTAATTTATTGAAACGAGGTGGGTCGAACATAAAGCATTGGTTAGATAATTTATACTAATGAGTTGAACCATCTCGATATCGATTGCGAAATGTATATACAAGAAAATCGACTTTATACCTAAATATTAAATTATAACGTTACGGAATTCTTCTAAATGCACTGCCGTTGTACCGTCATGGCTTTATGTACGCTTCAGTATGCTAAAAAATATTTATTAACTTAATATGTTAATATGTTAAACTAACGATTTGAAGCATTTCGATATCGATTGCTAAATGTGTATATACAAAAAATCGACTTTATACCTAAATATAAGATAACGGAGTTCTTCTAAGTGCACTGCCGTTATGCCGTTAAGGCTTTATGTTAACTTCAGATCGTTAAAGAAGGTTCATTAACTTAAATATGTTAAACCAGTTATTTGAAGCATTTCGAAATCGATTTCTTAATGCATATATACAATAAAATCGACTTTATACCTAAATATAAGATTACGGAATTCTTCCTAATGTACTGTCGTTATGCCGCCATGGCTTTATATCAACTTCAATACGTTTAAGAAGGTTAATTAACTTAAACATGTTAAAAAAATGATTTGAAGCATTTCTATATCGATTGCTAAATGTTGGAGGATGGAGTCATGTGTAGAAGTTCATGCAAGTGAGGAAAGTTCTCTGATCGCCATTCACTTGGGAGTGGCTAGAAACGATTCTTTTACATATGACTCAAGCAGCTCACGACTTCCGGTCTTGGCTCTGGGTAGCCTAAGAACATCCGTTTGAAGGCGAGCTAAAGTGAGAAGGCGAAACACCCCTGCATAGGGTTGTGCGCTGGGTTTGGGACCCGCCACGTAAAAAAACACCCCCAATGAAAAAGAATAAACAGCCTCGGATGAGAGCCCCCCCTTTTGATGACGACCATGGCAAACGAACTATGATTTGAGGGCATGCACCTGGAATGTCCGGTCCCTTAATTGGGAAGGTGCCGCTGCCCAGCTGGTAGATGTCCTCGTAAAGATAAAGGCTGACATCACCGCCGTCCAAGAAATGCGATGGACGGGACAAGGACAGAGACAAGTAGGTCCTTGTGGCATTTACTACAGTGGCCATATAAAGGAGCGCAAGTTTGGTGTTGGATTCGTGGTGGGAGAGAGACTCCGTCGCCGAGTACTATCATTCACTCCGAAGAATGAACGTCTAGCCACAATTCGCATCAAAGCGAGGTTCTTCAACATATCGCTGATTTGCGCCCACGCTCCGACGGAAGAGAAGGACGATGTGACTAAAGATGCCTTTTATGAGTGCTTGGAGCGCACTTATGAGAGATGCCCCCGCCACGATGTCAAAATCGTGCTTGGCGACTTTAACGCCAGGGTGGGCAAAGAAGGTATCTTTGGCACTACGGTCGGTAAATTCAGCCTCCACGAGGAAACATCCCCAAATGGGTTGAGGCTGATCGACTTCGCAGGGGCCCGAAATATGGTTATCTGTAGTACTAGATTCCAGCATAAGAAGATTCATCAAGCTACCTGGCAGTCTCCGGATCGAAAAACCACCAACCAGATCGATCATGTTGTGATAGACGGAAGACACGTCTCCAGTGTTTTAGATGTGCGTGCGCTCCGAGGTCCTAACATCGACTCGGACCACTATATTGTTGCAGCCAAAATTCGCACCCGCCTCTGTGCAGCAAAGAACGCACACCAACAAACACAAGGAAGGTTCGATGTCGAGAAGCTGCAATCACAACAGACAGCCGAACGATTTTCTACTCGGCTTGCACTCCTTCTCTCTGAGAGCACTCGTCAACAACTCGGTATAACGGAACTGTGGGATGGCATCTCAAACTCCTTACGTACAGCTGCAACCGAAACCATTGGTTTTCGGAAAGTGCAAAAGAACAGCTGGTACGACGAGGAGTGCCGTGTCGCAGCGGAGAGAAAACAGGCTGACTGCCTCGCAACGTTACGATCGACCACAACACGTGCGGGATGGGATAGATACCGAGAGTTGAAGAGGGAAGCAAGACGCATTTGTAGACAGAAAAAGAAAGAGGCCGAAATGCGTGAGTACGAAGAGCTTGATAAGCTGGCCGACAGGGGTAATGCTCGAAAATTCTACGAAAAGATGCGGCGACTTACAGAAGGTTTTAAGACCGGGGCATACTCTTGTAGAACCCCCAAAGGTGATCTAGTCACCGATGCCCAAAGCATACTTAAATTATGGAGGGAACACTTCTCCAGCCTGCTGAATGGCAGTGAACGTACAACGCCAGGAGAAGGCGAACCCGATTACCCAATCGATGACGATGGAGCAGACGTTCCATTGCCCGACCATGAAGAGGTTCGAATAGCTATTGCCCGCCTGAAGAACAACAAAGCGGCAGGGGCCGACGGATTGCCGGCCGAGCTATTCAAACACGGCGGCGAAGAACTGGTAAGGAGCATGCATCAGCTTCTTTGTAAAATATGGTCGGACGAATGCATGCCCAACGATTGGAATTTAAGTGTGCTATGCCCAATACATAAAAAAGGAGACCCCACAATCTGCGCCAACTACCGTGGGATTAGCCTCCTCAACATCGCATATAAGGTTCTGTCGAGCGTATTGTGTGAAAGATTAAAGCCCACCGTCAACAAACTGATTGGACCTTATCAGTGTGGCTTTAGACCTGGCAAATCAACAACCGACCAGATATTCACGATGCGCCAAATCTTGGAAAAGACCCGTGAAAGGAGAATAGACACACACCACCTCTTCGTCGATTTCAAAGCTGCTTTCGACAGCACGAAAAGGAGCTGCCTCTATGCCGCGATGTCTGAATTTGGTATCCCTGCAAAGCTAATACGGCTGTGTAAACTGACGCTGAGCAACACTCAAAGCTCCGTCAGAATCGGGAAGGACCTCTCCGAGCCGTTCGATACCAAACGAGGTTTCAGACAAGGCGACTCCCTATCGTGCGACTTTTTCAATCTGCTGCTCGAGAAAATTATTCGAGCTGCAGAACTTAATCGAACAGGTACAATCTTTTACAAGAGTGTACAGCTGCTGGCGTATGCCGATGATATTGATATCATCGGCCTCAACACCCGCGCCGTTAGTTCTGCTTTCTCCAGACTTAACAAGGAAGCAACACAAGTGGGTCTGGCAGTGAACGAGGGCAAGACGAAATATCTCCTGTCATCAAACAAACAGTCGTCGCACTCGCAACTTGGCTCCCACGTCACTGTTGACAGTCATAACTTTGAAGTTGTAGATAATTTCGTCTATCTTGGAACCAGCTTAAACACCACCAACAATGTCAGCCTGGAAATCCAACGCAGGATTACTCTTGCCAACAGGTGCTACTTCGGACTGAGTAGGCAATTGAAAAGTAAAGTCCTCTCTCGACGAACAAAAACCAAACTCTATAAGTCACTCATAATTCCCGTCCTGCTATACGGTGCAGAGGCCTGGACGATGACAACAACCGATGAGTCGACGTTGCGAGTTTTCGAGAGAAAGGTTCTGCGAAAGATTTATGGTCCTTTGCGCGTTGGCCACGGCGAATATCGCATTCGATGGAACGATGAGCTGTACGAGATATACGACGACATTGACATAGTTCAGCGAATTAAAAGACAGCGGCTACGCTGGCTAGGTCATGTTGTCCGGATGGATGAAAACACTCCAGCTCTGAAAGTATTCGACGCAGTACCCGCCGCGGGAAGCAGAGGAAGAGGAAGACCTCCACTCCGTTGGACGGACCAAGTGGAGAAGGACCTGGCTTCGCTTGGAATATCCAATTGGCGCCACGTAGCGAAGAGAAGAAACGAGTGGCGCGCTGTTATTGACTCGGCTATAATCGCGTAAGCGGTGCCTACGCCAGTAAAGAAGAAGAAGAAATGTGTAAATACAACAAAATCGACTTTTTACCCAAATATAAGATTACGGAATTCTTCCAAATGCACTGCCGTTATACCGTTATGGCTTTATGTAAACTTCAGTAAGATAAAGAAGGTTAATTAACTTAAATATGTTAAACTAATGATTTGAAGCATTTCGATATCGACTGCTAAATGTGTATATACAAGAAAATCGACTTTATACCTAAATATAAGATTACGGAATTGTTCCAAACGCACTGTCGTTATGCCGCCATGGCTTTGTATCACATTCAATACGTTAAAAAAGGTCAATTATTTTAAATATGTTAAACTAATGGTTTGAAGCATTTCGATATCGATTGCTAAATTTGCAAATACAAGAAAATCGACTTTATACCTAAATATAAAATTATAACATTACGTAATTCTTCTAAATGCACTGCCGTTATGGCTTTGTAACAACTTCAATACGTTAAAGAAGGTTAATTAACTCAAATAAGTTAAATTAATAATTTGAAGCATTTTGATATCGCTTGCTAAATGAGTATATACAAGAAAGTCGAATTTATACCTAAATATAAGACAACGGAATTCTTCTAAATGCAGTGCAGTTATACCGTTAAGGCTTTATGTAGACTTCAGTGCGTTAAAGAAGGTTTATTAACTTAAATAGTTAAACTAATGATTTGAAGCATTTCGATACCGATTGCTAAATGTGTAAATACAAGAAAATCGACTTTATACCTAAATATAAAATTATAACATTATGGAATTCTTCTAAATGCACTGCCGTTATGCCATTAGGGCCTTATGTAGACTTTAGTGCGCTAAAGAAGGTTAATTAACTTAAATATGTTAAACTAATGATTTGAAGCATTTCGATATCGATTGCTAAATGTGCATATACAAGAAAATCGAATTTATACCTAAATAAAAGATAACATAATAATTCTAAATGCACTGCCGTTATGCCGTTAAGGCTTTATGTAGACTTCAGTGAGTTAAAGAAGGTTTATTAACTTAAATATGTCAAACTAATGATTTGAAGCATTTCGATATCGATTGCTAAATGTGTATATACAAGAAAATCGACATTATACCTAAATATAAGATTACGGAATTCTTCCTAATGTACTGTCGTTATGCCGCCATGGCTTTATGTCAACTTCAATTCGTTAAAGAAGGTTAATTAACTTAAATAAGTTAAATTAATAATTTGAAGCATTTTTATATCGCTTGCTAAATGAGTATATACAAGAAAGTCGAATTTATACCTAAATATAAGACAACGGAATTCTTCTAAATGCAGTGCAGTTATACCGTTAAGGCTTTATGTAGACTTCAGTGCGTTAAAGAAGGTTTATTAACTTAAATAGTTAAACTAATGATTTGAAGCATTTCGATACCGATGGCTAAATGCGTATATTGAATAAAATCGACTTTATACCTAAATATAAGATTACGGAACTCTTCCAAATGCACTGCCGTTATGCCGTTAAGTCTTTTGTAGACTTCAGTAAGATAAAGAGGATTAATTAACTTAAATCTGTTAAACTAATGATGTGAAGCATATCGGCATCGATTGCTAAATGTGTATATACAAGAAAATCGACTTTATACCTAAATATAAGATTACGGAATTGTTCCAAACGCACTGTCGTTATGCCGCCATGGCTTTGTATCACCTTCAATACCTTAATTAAGGTTTACTAACTTAAATATGTTAAACTAATGATTTGAAGCATTTCGATATCGATTGCTAAATGAGTATGTACGAGAAAATCGAATTCATACCTAAATATAAGATTACGTAATTCTTCTAAATGCACTGCTGTTATGCCTTTAAGGCTTTTGCAGACCTCAGTAAGAAAAAGAAGGTAAAGTAACTTAAATATATTTAACTAATGATTTGAAGCATTTCGATATCGATTGCTAAATGTGTATGTACAAAAAAATCGACTTTATACCTACATATAAGATTACGGAATTCTTCCAAATTACTCTCGTTATGCCGCCATGGCTTTATTTCACCTTCAATACGTTAAGGATGGTTAATTAACTAAAATATGTTAAACTAATGATTTGGAGTATTTCGATATCGATTGCTAAATATGTAAATACAAGAAAATCGACTTTCTACCTTAATATAAGATTACGGAATTCTTCTAAATGCACTGCAGTTATACTGCTAAGGCTTTAAGTAGACTTCAGTGTGTTAAAGAAGGTTTATTATAAATAACTTGAAAATGTAAAACTAATGATTTGAAGCATTTCGATATCGATTGCTAAATGTGTATATACAAGAAAATCGACTTTACATATACCTAAATAAAAGATTACGGAATTCTTCCAAATGTACTGTCGTTATGCCGCCATGGTTTGTATCAACTACAATACGTTAAAGAAGGTTAATTATTTTAAATATGTTAAACTAATGGTTTGAAGCATTTCGATATCGACTGCTAAATGTGTAAATACAGCAAAATCAACTTTATACCTACATATAAGATTACGGAATTCTTCCAAATTACTCTCGTTACGCCGCCATGGCTTTATTTCACCTTCAATACGTTAAGGATGGTTAATTAACTAAAATATGTTAAACTAATGATTTGGAGTATTTCGATATAGATTGCTAAATATGTAAATACAAGAAAATCGACTTTTTACCTTAATATAAGATTACGGAATTTATCTAAATGCACTGCAGTTATACTGTTAAGGCTTTAAGTAGACTTCAGTGTGTTAAAGAAGGTTTATTATAAATAACTTGAAAATGTAAAACTAATGATTTGAAGCATTTCGATATCGATTGCTAAATATGTAAATACAAGAAAATCGAGTTTATACCTAAATATAAGATAACGGAATTTTTCTAAATGCACTGCCGTTATGCCGTTAACACTTTATGTAGACTTCAGTGCGTTAAAGAAGGTTTATTAACTTAAATATGTTAAACTAATGATTTGAAGCATTTCGATATCGATTGTTAAATGTGTATATACAAGAAAATCGACTTTATACCTAAATATAAGATTACGGAATTCTTCCAAATATACTGTCTTTATGCCGCCATGGCTTTGTATCAACTTCAATACGTTAAAGAAGATTAATTATTTTAAATATGTTAAACTAATGGATTGAAGCATTTTGAAATCGCTTGCTAAATGAATATATACAAGAAAGTCGAATTTATACCTAAATATAAGATATCGGAATTCTTCTAAATGCAGTGCAGTTATACCGTTAAGGCTTTATGTAGACTTCAGTGCGTTAAAGAAGGTTTATTAACTTAAATATGTTAAACTAATGATTTGAAGCATTTCGATACTGATTGCTAAATGCGTATATTGAATAAAATCGACTTTATACCTAAATATAAGATTACGGAACTCTTCCAAATGCACTGCCGTTATGCCGTTAAGTCTTTTGTAGACTTCAGTAAGATAAAGAGGATTAATTAACTTAAATCTGTTAAACTTATGATGTGAAGCATATCGGCATCGATTGCTAAATGTGTATATACAAGAAAATCGACTTTATACCTAAATATAAGATTACGGAATTGTGCCAGATGTACTGTCTTTATGCCGCCATGGCTTTGTATCAACTTCGATACGTTAAAGAAGTTTAATTATTTTAAATACGTTAAACTAATGATTTGAAGCATTTTGAAATCGCTTGCTAAATGAATATATACAAGAAAGTCGAATTAATACCTAAATATAAGATTACGTAAATCTTCTAAATGCACTGCCGTTATGCTGTTAAGGCTTTTGCAGACTTCAGTAAGAAAAAGAAGGTTAAGTAACTTAAATATATTTAACTAATGATTTGAAGCATTTCGATATTGATTGCTAAATGTGTATGTACAAAAAAATCGACTTTATACCTACATATAAGATTAGGGAATTCTTCCAAATTACTGTCGTTACGCCGCCATGGCTTTATTTCACCTTCAATACGTTAAGGATGGTTAATTAACTAAAATATGTTAAACTAATGATTTGGAGCATTTCGATATCGATTGCTAAATATGTAAATACAAGAAAATCGACTTTTTACCTTAATATAAGATTACGGAATTCTTCTAAATGCACTGCAGTTTACCGTTAAAGCTTTATGTAGACTTCAGTGCGTTAAAGAAGGTTTATTAACTTAAATATGTTAAACTAATGATTTGAAGCATTTCGATATCGATAGCTAAATGTGTATTTACAGGAAAATCGACTTTATACCTAAATATAAGATAACGAAATTCTTCTACATGCACTGCCGTTATGCCATCATGGCCATATGCAAACTTCTGATCATTAAAGAAGGTATATTAACTTAAATATGTTAAACTAATGAGTTGAACCATCTCGATATCGATTGCTAAATGTGTATATACAAAAAATCGACTTTATTCCTAAATATAAGATTACGGAATTCTTCCAAATGCACTGCCGTTATACCGTTATGGCTTTATGTAAACTTCAGTAAGAAAAAGAAGGATAATTAACTTAAATATGTTAAACTAATGATTTGAAGCATTTCGATATCGATTACTAAATGTGTATATACAAGAAAATCGACTTTATACCTAAATATAAGATAACGGAATTCTTCTACATGCACTGCCGTTATGCCGCCATGATTTTATGCCAACTTCAGTTCTTCGAAGAAAGTTTATTAACTTAAATATGTTAAACTAATGATTTGAAGCATTTCGATATCGATAGCTACATGTGTATATAAAAGAAAATCGAATTTTTCCCTATATATAAGATAACGGAATTCTTCTAAACGCACTGCCGTTATGCCGTTAAGGCTTTATGTAGACCTCATTAAGCTTAAAAATTTTTATTAACTTAATATGTTAAACTAATGATTTGAAGCATTTCGATATCGATTACTAAATGTGTATATACAAAAAAATCGACTTTATACTTACATATAAGATTACGGAGTTCTTCAAATTACTGTCGTTACGCCGCCATGGCTTTATTTCACCTTCAATACGTTAAGGATGGTTAATTAACTAAAATATGTTAAGCTAATGATTTGGAGCATTTCGATATCGATTGCTAAATATGTAAATACAAGAAAATCGACTTTTTACCTTAATATAAGATTACGGAATTCTTCTAAATGCACTGCAGTTATACTGTTAAGGCTTTATGTAGACTTCAGTGTGTTAAAGAAGGTTTATTATAAATAACTTGAAAATGTAAAACTAATGATTTGAAGCATTTCGATATCGATTACTAAATGTGTATATACAAGAAAATCGATTTTATACCTAAATATAAAATTACGGAATTCTTCTACATGCACTGCCGTTATTCCGCCATGGCTTCATGTCTCGTTCGGTAGGTTAAAGAAGGTAATTTAACTTAAATATGTTAAACTAATGATTTGAAGCATTTCGATATCGATTGCTAAATGTGCTAGTACAAGAAACTTGACTTTATACCTAAACATAGGATAACGGAATTCTTCCAAATGCACTGCCGTTAATCCGCCATGGCTTTATGTTAACTTCAGTTCTTTAAAGAAGTTTCGTTAACGTAAATATGTTAAACTAATGATTTGAAGCATTTCGATATCGATTTCTAAATGCATATATACAAGAAAATCGACTTTATACCTAAATATAAGATTACCGAATTCTTCCAAATTACTGTCGTTATGCCGCCATGGCTTTATTTCACCTTCAATACGTTAAAGATGGTTAATTAACTTAAATATGTTAAACTAATGATTTTGAAGCATTTCGATATCGATTGCTAGATATGTAAATACAAGAAAATCGACTTTATACCTTAATATAAGATTACGGAATTCTTCTAAATGCACTGCAGTTATACCGTTAAGGCTTTATGTAAACTTCAGTGCGTTAAAGAAGGTTTATTATAAATAACTTGAAAATGTAAAACTAGTGATTTGAAGCATTTCGATATCGATTGCTAAATGTCTATATATACAAGAAAATCGACTTTACATATACCTAAATATAAGATTACGGAATTTTTCCAAATGTGCTGTCGTTATGCCGCCATGGCTTTATATCAACTTCAATACGTTAAAGAAAATTAATTAACTTAAATATGTTAATTTAATGATTTGAAGCATTTCGATATAGCTTGCTAAATGTGTATATAAAAGAAAATCGAATTTTTCCCTATATATAAGATAACGGAATTCTTCTAAACGCACTGCCGTTATGCCGTTAAGGCTTTATGTAGACCTCATTAAGCTTAAAAATTTTTATTAACTTAATATGTTAAACTAATGATGTGAAGCATTTCGATATCGATTGCTAAATGTGTATATACAAGAAAATCGACTTTATACCTAAATAAAAGATTACGGAATTGTTCCAAATGTACTGTCGTTATGCCGCCATGGCTTTGTATCACCTTCAATACGTTAAAGAAGGTTTATTAACTTAAATATGTTAAACTAACGATTTGAAGCATTTCGATATCGATTGCTAAATGAGTATATACAAGAAAATCGAATTCATACCTAAATATAAGATTACGTAATTCTTCTAAATGCACTGCCGTTATGCCGTTAAGGCTTTTGCAGACTTCAGTAAGAAAAAGAGGGTTAAGTAACTTAAATATGTTAAACTAATGATTTGAAGCATTTCGATATCGATTGCAAAAGTGTGTATGTACAAGAAAATCGACTTTATACCTAAATATAAGATAACGGAATTCATATAAATGTACTGCCGTTATGCCGTTATGGCTTTATGTAAACTTCAGTAAGATAAAGAAGGTTAATTAACTTAAATATGTGTCCTTCAAGACAGAGTCAGATGACCGTTCTTTATTACATTCAAAATGCGACTGATGCTTACATGTTAAAATGAACTTAAAAGTAAAAATGAATGAATGAATATATATAGTGGAACAAATAAAAATGAATGTGTATTCTAATAAATTGCAGAGATGCCAATAGTGGCAAATATGGTGATGACAGCTCGGCTTCTCCTGACATTAACTCGTCCCGAGTTATTCGTCATTAATAGTATCTTCAGGATAATCATCATCGTCTATATCTGGAAACAAGGCACACCACGGTTTCATCTTGTCGGATGTTGCAATTTGACTGTAGTGACGTTGTGTTCGCTGCATACCTTCGATATCTTCAACGACGTAACGATCGAACCTCAATACTTTCTTAACCACGTAGGGACCTTTGTACTTCGGGTGTAACTTCTTCGACTCGCCCGTGTTTGGAGGAGGAGCTTCGACCAGCACAAGCGCTCCCTCTTCGTATCGTACTGGTTTGGAATGACGTGCATCAAACTTGGCCTTCCACTTAACTCGTGCCAATTTAATATTTCGTATAGCTTCACTTCGTCGACCATTCATTTGGAGATGTTCTTCTTCATTCTGGATGGCTGCTAGTATCAAGTTACCACTTAAATCGCGTAGGGGAAAGTCATATACCAAATCAATCGGTGCAAACTTTGTTGTCGCGTTCACCTTAAGATATAAGGACCATTGCAGCATACGAACATGTGTATCCCAATCTTTCGCCTCACTGGTCGATGCTCTCAAAAATGAAAATACTGCTTGATTAACCCTTTCTGCCAAACCACTCGAACGTGGTGTACGCGCAGCTACCTTAATATGTTGTATCTTGTATGCCTCGCAATACTTACCAAATGCTGCGGACGTAAATGCGGTACCTCTGTCTGTTACAATTCGTCGCGGTAAGCCAAAGAATAGAGTCAAATCATTCAATGCATCTACGACCGGTTTGGTTTTTGTAGATCTAGTTGGGACAACTACTGAATACCTCGTGAGTGCGTCCACGATGACAAGAACGTACTCATAACCACGTCGACTTTTCACAAAAGGCCCAAGATGATCCAAGTGTAAGGTGTGAAATGGTAATTTTGGAACCTCCATGCCATAGAGCTCGCATTCCTTGCGAATCGGTTCGCGACTGTAACAGCACTCAATGCACGACTTGACAAAGCCCTTTGTAAAGTTCCTCATGCGCGGAAACCAAAAATGTTGCATGATCCTTTTCAAAGTACCGTCGACACCGGGATGACCCACATCGTCATGACAGAGTTTAAGTATCCGCCATCGCATGCCTTTTGGAACAACTAACAAATTACTCCCATTCTTAACCACAGCGAGCACTTCCAGCTCATATGCATGCCAATTCTTTTCCTGTTGCGTACATGCCCTACTATAATATGCAATTGGCTTCAATCCACTCTCATCTCGTTGCATAAGAATAGCGGCTATACCCATACTTGATGCGTCTGCATGGAGCTCATGGTCCTTCGTGATGTCGTAGATTGTCAAAATTGGGGCTTTACTTATCAACTCGATTAAACGCTGGAATGACTCTTCACATGTGGAGTCCCAAACGAAACTTGCGTCCTTCTTCGTAAGCTGGGTGAGAGGCTTAGCGATCAATGCATATTCGGGAACAAACTTCCGGAAAAACCCTGTCAACCCTAAAAACCTTCTAACTTCTACCTGATTTCGCGGCGTTGGAAAATGTTCAATCGCCGATTTCTTAACAATACCCGGTCTAATACCATTTTTATCTACCTGATGCCCTAGGAAAGTAACCTCATTTTTCATGAATGAACACTTTGTTAATCTTAGCGTTAACCCTTCCTTCTGAACGATTTTTAAAAACTCTTCTAAGTAAAATAAATTTTCTTCTTCCGTATCACTAGCTATAATCACCTCATCCACATAGCTTACAACTGCTTTATTCAGCGGTGCAATCAGCTGAGTCATCATTTTTTGGAATGTACACGGAGCGTTCCGCAAACCAAATGGCATTCTATTAAATTCATAATGGCCATTGTGCGTTACAAAGGCGGTAAACGGTTTTGCGTCTTCCTCTAACTCAATCTGGTAGTAGCCAGACATTAAATCCAACATGGTGAAAAACCTTTTACCGGACAGTGTCGCCAAAACGCCATCAACTGTCGGCATCAACCACGGTTGTTTTTCAGTTACAGCATTTACCTCACGGAAATCGACGCACAACCTATCCTCCCCATTTTTCTTACGCACCATAACTACTGGTGATGCATATGTGGATTCAGATCTACGCACAATACCCAATTGCATTAACTCATCTACGATTTCCTCAACAACACGCTGTTTAGGTATTGGAATACTATATGGTTTCTTATAAATTGGTTTCGGTGACGTTAATTTGATATTCATTCTGAATCGCTTTGACATATCCAGTTCAGGTAACTTTTCACCGAAACAATTCGCATATATATTCACCATTTCAACTAATTTTTGCTCTATCCCTACCCTGAACTCAGCACCTATATCTAAGATATCCCTTTTAATTTGCATGATTGTGCACATGCCTTCTTCAATCACTACAGTGCCTTTGGATAGGACATCAATACCAACAATTGCTTCGTAAGTCATCACTGAGTCGTCTATTACCCATAATTCGACAGATCGTGTAGCTTTATTCATTCTAATATGCGCTAACATTTTTCCGTGGCAGGTAATCTGACTACCTCCAAAACCAATTAATCTTTCATCGCACTCAGCGATACACAAACCACACTTTGTTGCTATTGATTTCCTAACCAGTGATCTGCTACTGCCTGAATCAGTTAGTGCCTTGCACCTTACATTTTCGTTGCCAAAAATTTAAAATGTCCGTGCACAACTCTTTGCACTGATTTCTTTCTATTTCTATTTTATTCACTGACATATCGTTTTCTTCAACTTCTACTCTTTTAGTACTTTCCCCACTTTCACTATCTTTTATTCGATGCACTCGCCCATTCTGTTTAACCTCTCTCTTTTTCCGAGGCTTCACACAATTCCTTGCAATATTCCCTCTTTCCTGACAATTAAAACATATAGGGCCATTTACACTCTTGCTTACCCTACTTGCCACTTCTGGCGTTTGCTGTTGTTTGTGGTGAAATTCGTTTAGCTTAAATTTATTCTCCCCGCTCGGTGGTATACTCAACAGTGATTGTAATAAATCAGAACACTTATTAAATTTCATTGCACTTAAAACCCTACTCAAATTATCGTCCATTAATCCATTAATAATATATCGTATAATAGACATATCGTCAATATTATCTCGTCTGCCTATTGCTAGCATTTTATAATAAAATTCATCAATTTTCTCACCCTTACTCCTTTTCGTATTCATCATTCTTATATGGGTGTCTGCAGAATTTCTAACGCACGGAAAATCTGACAAAAAAGAAATTACAAAATCACTCCACTCACGATAAACTGGCTGTGCATCAGCCCATCGCTTAGCCACTCCCCGCAGCCTACTAAGAACAGCAAATATGACGAAAGTGTCTTCCCAATGATATGCTGCTCTCAATTGTTCAACTCTCTCTATAAATTGTATAGACGTGTACGTGTTGTCGATGGGGTTGAACTCAGGCAGAATCGCTGCTATTTCACTTGGTGTATAACATCTGCTTCTTGTTGCTTGGTCTCTCTCTCCCGCTTTCGTGCATGTTTCAGCGAACCAAGGCGCTGATCGTCCTCTATGTTCTGTATGCATTTCTGTTTGTGGCGTAGTTAGCAAGTGCGCATTTGACGTATTAATTTCTTGTGTCGCAATTACTGGTTGTTGCATGATGAACGATTGATTCGGATGCCACGACGTAGGTGGTTGCTGCGTACTTGGCTGCGTTGTTACCCGTGACCGCTCATACATATACAGATATGACGACGGTTGTATATATGCGTGCGACTGTGTATATACATACGGCTGCGCAAATAAATTGCGTTCTCCTTGCGACGCAAATGATGCTGACGACGTTTCTATCGGCGCTCGGGTAACTGGGATCACTGTTTCCCGAATGTCCGGCCCTGTTGAACGTAGGGTATGCAGTTGTGCAGTTAGCATTTCCACTGCCCCACATAACGCACTAACCTGCACCTCCAACTGCGTCCTTACCCGATCGTTGTTCAATGATGGCCCGTCATTCTCCTCCTGATTTTCACCACTTCCCTGCGCTAACTCTGCGCCACATGATTCACCTGACGCCATAACCTGCTTCAGCAAATCTGTATTGACGTCTTGGAATCGGCTTATTAATTCGGCTTTTGTCCCGCTGGTCTTTAAATTTAACCTTTTTAACGCTTCTTTCAGTTGCACTACCGTTGAATTATTTAAGTCCATCCCACTTCTGAAGTCTGTCCTTCAAGACAGAGTCAGATGACCGTTCTTTATTACATTCAAAATGCGACTGATGCTTACATGTTAAAATGAACTTAAAAGTAAAAATGAATGAATGAATATATATAGTGGAACAAATAAAAATGAATGTGTATTCTAATAAATTGCAGAGATGCCAATAGTGACAAATATGGTGATGACATATGTTAAACTAATGATTTGAATCATTTCGATATCGATTGCAAAATGTGTATGTACAAGAAAATCGACTTTATGCCTAAATATAAGACTACGGAATTCTTCCAAACGCACTGCCGTTATGCCGTTATGGCTTTATATTAACTTCAGTTCGTTAAAGAAGGTTTATTAACTTAAATATGTTAAACCAGTTATTTGAAGCATTTGATATCGATTGCTAAATGTGTATTTACAAGAAAATCGAATTTATACCTAAATATAAGACTACGGAATTCTTCCAAATGTACTGTCGTTATGCCGGCAAGGCTCTTTATCAACTTCAATACGTTAAAGAAGGTTAATTAACTTAAATATGTTAAACTAATGATTTGAAGCATTTCGATATCGCTTGCTAAATGTGTATATACAAAAAATCGAATTTATACCTAAATATAAAATTATAACATTACGGAATTCTTCTAAATGCACTGCCGTTATACCGCTAAGGCTTTATGTAGACTTCAGTAAGCTAAAAAATGTTTATTAACTTAATATGTTAAACTAATGATTTCAAGCATTTCGATATGGATATCTAAATGTGTATATAAAAGAAAATCGACTTTGTACCTAAATATAAGATTACGGAATTCTTCCAAATGCACTGTCGTTATGGCTTTATATCCACTGCAATACGTTAAAGAAGGTTAATTAACTTAAATATGTTAAACTAATGATTTGAAGCATTTCGATATCGCTTGCTAAATGTGTATATACAAGAAAATCGATTTTATACCTAAATAAATGATTACGGAATTCACTCAAATAAACTGCCGTGATGGCTTTATTTAAACTTCAGTAAGATAAAGAAGGTTTTAAAAATTAAAACCTTTTAAAAATATTTCTTTTAAACCAAAAGTTATTTGAAGGAAAATTTTTTTCGAAAAATCGGGATTGCTAAAAATGTGTAAATCCAAGAAACTCTGAATTTTCATAACCTTTTTTAAAAATAAAGAAAATTTTCGGGAATTTTTCCAAAATTGTGCTTGGGTTGAAATTATGGCCCGCCAAAAGGCTTTTTATAAAAACAACTTCAAAAACGTTAAAGAAGGTTAATTAACTTTTTTTAAAAATTTGCCTAAACCAGTTTATTTGGGAATCATTTCGATATCGGGAAAAAAATTTTTCAAAAAAATGTTTTAAATTTTTTACAAGAAAAAATCCGATTTTTTACCCTACATATAAGGATTACGGAAATTCTTTTCCGAATGTACTGGTTTTATTATGCCGCCATGGCTTTGTATCAACTTCAATACGTTAAAGAAGGTTAAATTTTTTTAAATATGTTAAACTAATGGTTTGAAGCATTTCGATATCGCTTGCTAAATTTGTATATACAAGAAAATCGAATTTATACCTAAATATAAAATTATAACATTACGGCACTGCCGTTATACCGCTAAGGCTTTATTTAGACTTCAGTAAGCTAAAAAATGTTTATTAACTTAATATGTTAAACTAATGATTTCAAGCATTTCGATATGGATATCGAAATGTGTATAAAAAAGAAAATCGACTTTATACCTAAATATAAGATTACGGAATTCTTCCAAATGCACTGCTGTTATGGCTTTATATCAACTGCAATACGTTAAAGAAGGTTAATTAACTTAAATATGTTAAACTAATGATTTGAAGCATTTCGATATCGCTTGCCAAATATGTATATACAAGAAAATCGAACTTATACCTAAATATAAGATAACGGAGTTCTTCTACATGCACTGCCGTTATGGTCTGAAGCATTTCGATATCGATTGCTAAATGTGCAAATACAAGAAAATCGACTTTATACCTAAAAATAAAATTATAACATTACGGAAATCTTCTAAATGCATTGCCGTTATACCGTTAAGGCTTTATGTAGACTTTAGTAAGCTAAAAAATGTTTATTAATTTAATATGTTAAACAAATGATTTGAAGCATTTCGATATCGATAGATAAATATATATATACAAGAAAATCGACTTTATACCTAAATACAAGTTTAAGGAATTCTTCTACATCCACTGCCGTTATGCCAACTTCAGATCATTAAAGAAGGTTTATTAACTTAAATCTGTTGAAATAATGAGTTGAAGCATTTCGATATCGATTGCTAAATGTGTATATACAAGAAAATCGATTTTATACCTAAATAAAAGATTACGGAATTCACTCAAATATACTGCCGTTATGGCTTTATTTAAACTTCAGTAAGATAAAGAAGGTTAATTAACCTAAATATGCTAAACCAGTTATTTGAAGATTTTCGATATCGATTGCTAAATGTGTAAATCCAAGAAACTCGAATACATACCTAAATATAAGATTACGGAATTCTTCCAAATGCACTGCCGTTATGGCTTTATATAGACTTCAATACGTTAAAGAAGGTTAATTAACTTAATTATGTTAAACTAATGATTTGAAGCATTTCGATATCGCTTGCCAAATATGTATATACAAGAGAATCGAATTCATACCTAAATATAAGATTACGGAATTCTTCCAAATGTACTGTCGTTATGCCGCCATGGCTCTTTATCAACTTCAATACGTTAAAGAAGGTTAATTAACTTAAATATGTTAAATTAATGATTTGAAGCATTTCGATATCGATTGCTAAATGTGTATATACAAGAAAATCGAATTTATACCTAAATATAAGATAACGGAATTTTTCTAAATGCACTGCCGTTATGCCGTTAACACTTTATGTAGACTTCAGTGCGTTAAAGAAGATTAATTAACTTAAATATGTTAAACTAATGATTTGAAGCATTTCCATATCGATTGCTAAATGTGTATATACAAGAAAATCGATTTTATACCTAACTAAAAATTACGGAATTCTTCCAAATGTACTGTCATTATGCCGCCAAGGCTTTGTACCAACTTCAATACGTTAAAGAAGGTTAATTATTTTAAATATGTTAAACTAATGGTTTGAAGCATTTTGATATCGCTTGCTAAATGGATATATACAAGAAAGTCGAATTTATACCTAAATATAAGATAACGGAATTCTTCTAAATGCAGTGCTGTTATACCGTTAAGGCTTTATGTAGACTTCAGTGCGTTAAAGAAGGTTTATTAACTTAAATATGTTAAACTAATGACTTGAAGCATTTCGATATCGATTGCTAAATGTCTATATACAAGAAAATCGACTTTATACCTAAATATAAGATTACGGAATTCTTCCAAATGTACTGTCGTTATGCCGCCATGGCTTTGTATAAACTGCAGTTCGTTAAAGAAGGTTTATTAACTTAAATATGTTAAACCAGTTATTTGAAGCATTTCGATATCGACTGCTAAATGCGTAAATACAAGAAAATCGACTTTACACCTAAATATAAAATTATAACATTACGGAATTCTTCTAAATGCACTGCAAATTATGTAGACTTCAGTAAGCTAAAAAATGTTTATTAACTTAATATGTTAAACTAATGATTTGAAGCATTTCGATATCGATAGCTAAATATGTATATACAAGAAAATCGACTTTATACCTAAATATAAGGCTATGGAATTCTTTTGCGTGCACTGCAGTTATGAAAGTTAAAGAAGGTTTATTAACATAAATATGTTAAACTAATGAGCTGAAGCATTTCGATATCGATTGCTAAATGTGTATATACAAGAAAATCGATTTTATACCTAAATAAAAGATTACGGAAATTACCCAAATATACTGCCGTTATGCCGTTATGGCTTCTGTAAGGAAGGTTAATTATTTAAATATGATAAGCTAATGGTTTGAAGCATTTCGATATCGATTGCTAAATATGTAAATTTAAGAAAATCGACTTTATACCTAGATATAAAATTATAACATTATGGAATTCTTCTAAATGCACTGCCGTTATGCCATTAGGGCCTTATGTAGACTTTAGTGCGCTAAAGAATGTTTATTAACTTAAATATTTTAAACTTATGATTTGAAGCATTTCGATATCGATTGCTAAATGTGTATATACAAGAAAATCGAATTTATACCTAAATATAAGATAACATAATTCTTCTAAATGCACTGCCGTTATGCCGTTAAGGCTTTATGTAGACTTCAGTGAGTTAAAGAAGGTTTATTAACTTAAATATCTTAAACTGATGATTTGAAGCATTTCGATATCGATTGCTAAATGTGTATATACAAGAAAATCGACTTTATATTTAAATATAAGATTACGGAATTCTTCCAAATGTACTGTCGTTATGCCGCCATGGCTTTATGTCAACTTCAATTCGTTAAAGAAGGTTAATTAACTTAAAAAAGTTAAACTAATAATTTGAAGCATTTTGATATCGCTTGCTAAATGAGTGTATACAAGAAATTCGAATTTATACCTAAATATAAGATAACGGAATTCTTCTAAATGCACTGCCGTTATGCCGTTAAGGCTTTATGTGGACTTCAGTGCGTTAAAGAAGGTTTATTAACTTAAATATGTTAAACTAGTGATTTGAAGTATTTCGATATCGATTGCTAAATGCGTATGTTGAACAAAATCGACTTTATACCTAAATATAAGATTACGGAACTCTTCCAAATGCACTGCCGTTATGCCGTAAAGGCTTTTGTAGACTTCAGTAAGATAAAGAGGATTAACTAACTTAAATCTGTTAAACTTATGATGTGAAGCATATCGGCATCGATTGCTTAATGTGTATATACAAGAAAATCGACTTTATACCTAAATATAAGATTACGGAATTGTCCCAAATGTACTGTCGTTATGCCGCCATGGCTTTGTATCACCTTCAATACGCTAAAGAAGGTTTATTAACTTAAATATGTTAAACTATTGATTTGAAGCATTTCGATATCGATTGCTAAATGAATATGTACAAGAAAATCGAATTCGTACCTAAATACAAGATTACGTAGTTCTTCTAAATGCACTGCCGTTATGCCGTTAAGGCTTTTGCAGACTTCAGTAAGAAAAAGAGGGTTAAGTAACTTAAATATGTTTAACTAATGATTTGAAGCATATGTATATATGTATATACAAGAAATCGAATTTATACATAAATATAAGATAACGGAATTCTTCTACATGCACTGCCGTTATGCCGTTAACGCTTTATGTAGACTTCAGTGCGTTAAAGAAGGTTTATTATTAAATATGTAACTATGGTTGAAGCATTCGATATCGATTGCTAAATTGTAATAAGAAAATCGATTTATACCTAAATAAAAATACGGAATTCTCAATACTGCCGTTATGCTTATTAAACTTAGTGTAAAGAAGTTATTAACTAAATATTAAACATATTTGAAGATTTCGATATCGATTGCTAAATGTGTATTCAAGAAATCGATATACCTAAATATAAGATACAATTCTTCAAATGCACTGCGTTATGGCTTTATTAGACTTCATAGTTAAAGAAGGTTATTAACTTAAATATTTAACTATGATTTGAAGCATTTCATATCGATTGCTAAATGTGTATATACAAGAAAATCGACTTTTATAATAAAATTACGGAATTCTTCCAAATGTACTGTCTTATGCCGCCAGGCTTTGTCAACTTCAATCGTTAAGAAGGTTAATTATTAAAAGTTAAACTAATTTTGAAGCATTTTGATATCGCTTGCTAAATGATTATACAAGAAATCGAATTTATACCTAAATATAAGATAACGGAATTCTTCTAAATGCATGCGTTATCCGTAAGGCTTTATGTGACTTCAGTGCGTTAAAGAAGGTTTATTAACTAAATATGTAAACAGTATTTGAAGTTTTCGATATCGATTGCTAAATGGTATTAAAAAATCGATTTATACCTAAATATAAGATTACGGAATCTTCCAAATGCTGCGTTATGCCGAGCTTTTAACTTCATAGTAAAGAGGTTAATAACTTAAATTGTTAAACTATGATTGAAGCATTCGATCGATTGCTAATGTGTATATACAAGAAAATGACTTTATACCTAAATATAAATTACGGAATTTCAAATGACTGCGTTATGCCATGGCTTTGTAACTTATCCTAAAGAAGGTTATTAACTTAAATATGTTAAACTATTGATTTGAAGCATTTCGATATCGATTGCTAATGTATTACAAGAAAATCGAATTTACCTAATAAAGATACGATTCTTCTAAATGCACTGCCGTTATGCCTTAAGGCTTTTGAGACTTCAGTAGAAAGAGTTATACTTAAATTGTTAACTAATGATTTGAAGCATTGTATTATGTATATACAAAAATCGAATTATACTAAATATAAATAACGAATTCTTCTAATGCACGCCGTTATGCCTTAGCTTTATGTAGACTTAGTGCGTTAAAGAAGGTTTATTAACTTAAATATGTTAAACTATGATTGAAGCATTCGATATCGATTGCTAATGTGTATATACAAGAAAATCGATTTATACTAAATAAAGATACAATTCCTAAATACTGCCGTTATGCTTATTTAAACTTCAGTAGTAAAGAAGGTTTAACTAAATATGTAAACTATGATTTGACGATATCGATAGCTAAATATGTATATACAAGAAAATCGACTTTATACCTAAATATAAGGTAGGAATTCTTTGCGTGCACTGCAGTTATGAAAGTTAAAGAAGGTTTATTAACATAAATATGTTAAACTAATGAGCTGAAGCTTTCGATATCGATTGCTAAATGTGTATATACAAGAAAATCGATTTTATACCTAAATAAAAGATTACGGAAATTACAAATATACTGCCGTTATGCCGTTATGGCTTCTGTAAGGAAGGTTTATTATTTAAATATGATAAGCTAATGGTTTGAAGCATTTCGATATCGATTGCTAAATATGTAAATTCAAGAAAATCGACTTTATACCTAAATATACAATTATAACATTATGGAATTCTTCTAAATGCACTGCCGTTATGCCATTAGGGCCTTATGTAGACTTAAGTGCGCTAAAGAAGGTTTATTAACTTAAATATTTTAAACTAATGATTTGAAGCATTTCGATATCGATTGCTTAATGTGTATATACAAGAAAATCGAATTTATAGCTAAATATAAGATAACATAATTCTTCTAAATGCACTGCCGTTATGCCGTTAAGGCTCTATGAAGACTTCAGTGAGTTAAAGAAGGTTTATTAACTTAAATATGTTAAACTAATGATTTGAAGCATTTCGATATCGATTGCTAAATGTGTATATACAAGAAAATCGACTTTATACCTAAATATAAGATTACGGAATTCTTCCAAATGTACTGTCGTTATGCCGCCATGGCTTTATGTCAACTTCAATTCGTTAAAGAAGGTTAATTAACTTAAAAAAGTTAAACTAATAATTTGAAGCATTTTGATATCGCTTGCTAAATGAGTGTATAAAAGAAATTCGAATTTATACCTAAATATAAGATAACGGAATTCTTCTAAATGCACATCCGTTGTGCCGTTATGGCTTTATATTAACTTCAGTTCGTTAAAGAAGATTTATTAACTTAAATATGTTAAGCCAGTTATTTGAAGCATTTCGATATCGAAAGCTTAATGCATATATACAAGAAAATCGACTTTATACCTAAATATAAGACTACGGAATTCTTCCAAATGTTCTGTCGTTATGCCGCCATGACCCTTTATCAACTTCAATACGTTAAAGAAGGTTAATTAACTTAAATATGTTAAACTAATGATTTGAAGCATTTCGATATCGATTGCTAAATGTGTATATACAAGAAAATGGACTTTATACCTAAATATACAATTATAACATTATGGAATTCTTCTAAATGCACTGCCGTTATGCCATTAGGGCTTTATGTAGACTTTAGTGCCTTAAAGAAGGTTTATTAACTTAAATATGTTAAACTATTGATTTGAAGCATTTCGATATCGATTGCTTAATGTGTATATACAAGAAAATCGAATTTATACCTCAATATAAGATAACGGAATTTTTCTAAATGCACTGCCGTTATGCCATTAAGGCTTTATGTAGACTTCAGTGAGTTAAAGAAGGTTTATTACTTAAATTTGTTAAACTAATGATTTGAAGCATTTCGATATCGCTTGCTAAATGTGTATATACAAGAAAATCGAACTTATACCTAAATATAAAATTATAACATTACGGAATTCTTCTAAATGCACGGCCGTTATGCCATTAGGGCTTTATGTAGACTTTAGTGCGTTAAAGAAGGTTTATTAACTTAAATATGTTAAACTAATGATTTGAAGCATTTCGATATCGATTGCTTAATGTGTATATACAAGAAAATCGAATTTATAGCTAAATATAAGATAACATAATTCTTCTAAATGCACTGCCGTTATGCCGTTAAGGCTCTATGAAGACTTCAGTGAGTTAAAGAAGGTTTATCAACTTAAATATGTTAAACTAATGATTTGAAGCATTTCGATATCGATTGCTAAATGTGTATATACAAGAAAATCGACTTTATACCTAAATATAAGATTACGGAATTCTTCCAAATGTACTGTCGTTATGCCGCCATGGCTTTATGTCAACTTCAATTCGTTAAAGAAGGTTAATTAACTTAAAAAAGTTAAACTAATAATTTGAAGCATTTTGATATCGCTTGCTAAATGAGTGTATAAAAGAAATTCGAATTTATACCTAAATATAAGATAACGGAATTCTTCTAAATGCACTGCCGTTATGCCGTTAAGGCTTTATGTAGACTTCAGTGCTTTAAAGAAGGTTTATTAACTTAAATATGTTAAACTAATGATTTGAAGCATTTCGATATCGATTGCTAAATATGTAAATACAAGAAAATCGACTTTATACCTAAATATAAGATTACGGAATTCTTCTAAATGCACTGCAGTTATACCGCTAAGGCTTTATGTAGACTTCAGTAAGCTAAAAAATGTTTATTAACTTAATATGTTAAACTAATGATTTGAAGCATTTCGATATCGATTGCTAAATGTGTATATACAAGAAAATCGAACTTATACCTAAATATAAAATTATAACATTACGGAATTCTTCTAAATGCACTGCCGTTATGCCATTAGGGCTTTATGTAGACTTTAGTGCGTTAAAGAAGGTTTATTAACTTAAATATGTTAAACTAATGATTTGAAGCATTTCGATATCGATTGCTTAATGCATATATACAAGAAAATCGACTTTATACCTAAATATAAGACTACGGAATTCTTCCAAATGTACTGCCGTTATGCCGTTAAGGCTCTATGAAGACTTCAGTGAGTTAAAGAAGGTTTATTAACTTAAATATGTTAAACTAATGATTTGAAGCATTTCGATATCGATTGCTAAATGTGTATATACAAGAAAATCGACTTTATACCTAAATATAAGATTACGGAATTCTTCCAAATGTACTGTCGTTATGCCGCCATGGCTTTATGTCAACTTCAATTCGTTAAAGAAGGTTAATTAACTTAAAAAAGTTAAACTAATAATTTGAAGCATTTTGATATCGCTTGCTAAATGAGTGTATAAAAGAAATTCGAATTTATACCTAAATATAAGATAACGGAATTCTTCTAAATGCACTGCCGTTATGCCGTTAAGGCTTTATGTAGACTTCAGTGCGTTAAAGAAGGTTTATTAACTTAAATATGTTAAACTAGTGATTTGAAGCATTTCGATATCGATTGCTAAATGCGTATGTTGAACAAAATCGACTTTATACCTAAATATAAGATTACGGAACTCTTCCAAATGCACTGCCGTTATGCCGTAAAGGCTTTTGTAGACTTCAGTAAGATAAAGAGGATTAACTAACTTAAATCTATTAAACTTATGATGTGAAGCATATCGGCATCGATTGCTTAATGTGTATATACAAGAAAATCGACTTTATACCTAAATATAAGATTACGGAATTGTCCCAAATGTACTGTCGTTATGCCGCCATGGCTTTGTGTTACCTTCAATACGTTAAAGAAGGTTTATTAACTTAAATATGTTAAACTAATGATTTGAAGCATTTCGATATCAATTGCTAAATGAATATGTACAAGAAAATCGAATTCATACCTAAATACAAGATTACGTAATTCTTCTAAATGCACTGCCGTTACGCCGTTAAGGCTTTTGCAGACTTCAGTAAGAAAAAGAGGGTTAAGTAACTTAAATATGTTTAACTAATGATTTGAAGCATTTCGATATCGATTGCTAAATTTGTATCAACTACAATACGTTAAAGAAGGTTAATTAACTTCGATATCGCTTGCCAAATATGTATATACAAGAAAATCAAATTTATACCTAAATATAAGATTACGGAATTCTTCCAAATGTACTGTCGTTATGCCGCCATGGCTTTTATAAACTCATTCGTTAAAAAAGGGTTTTATTAACTTAAATATTTTAAAACCCATTATTTGAAGCTTCATATCGATGCTAAATGGTAAATACAAAAAAATCGACTTTAAACCAAAATAAAAATTTAAAACCGGAATTCTTCAAATGACTGCCTTATCCGAAGTTTTTGTAACTTCAAAAAACTAAAAAAGTTTTTTAAATTAATATGTTAAACTAATGTTTGAAGCATTTGATATCGTGCTAAATATTATATACAAAAAAATCGATTTATACCTAAATAAAAGGGTTAGGAATTCTTCTGCGTGCACGAGTTATGAAAGTTAAAGAAGGTTTATTAACTAAATATGTTAAACAATATGAAGATTTCGATATCGATTGCTAAATGTGTATATAAAGAAAATCGATTTTATACCTAAATAAAAGATTAGGGAAAATTCTTAAATTACTGCCGTTATGCCGATGGCTTCTGTAAGGAAGGTTTATTATTTAAATATGTAACAATTTTGAAGCATTTCGATATCGATTGCTAAATTGAAAATTTCAAGAAAATCGACTTTAACCTAAATATAAATTATAACATTAGGAATTCTTCTAAATGCACTGCCTTTTATCCTTAGGGCTTATGTAGACTTAATCCTAAAAAGGTTTATTAATTTAAAATATTTTAAACTAATGATTTGAAGCATTTCGATATCGTTGCTAAATTGTATATACAAGAAAAGACTTTATACCTAAATAAAAATTTTTTGGAATTCTTTTTCCCTCCCATCCCAAGGGTTTATGAAAGGGGTTAAAGAAGGTTTATTAACTTAAATATGTTAAACAAATGATTTGAAGCATTTCGATATCGATTGTTTAATGTGTATATAAAGAAAATCAAATTTATACCTAAATAAAGATAACAAATTTTTTAAATACTGCCGTTATGCCGGGTTATGGCTTCGGGGTTAAAGAAGGTTTATTATTAAATTGAAAACTAATGTTTGAAGCATTTCGATATCGTTGCAAAATTGTAATCAAGAAAATCGATTTTATACCTAAATATAAATTTAAAACGGAATTCTTCAAATGACTGCCGTTATGCCTTTGGGCTTTATGTAACTTAATCGTTAAAAAAGGGTTTTATTAACTTAAAATTTTAAACTAATATTTGAAGCATTTGATTCGTTGCTAAATGTGTATAAAAAAAAATAAATTTATACCTAAATATAAATAACAAAATTCTTCAAAATGCACTGCCGTTATGCCTTAAAGGCTTTATGAGACTTAGTGTTAAAAAAGGTTTTATTAACTTAAATATGTTAAACAAATGTTTTGAAGCATTTCGATATCGATTGCTAAATTGTAATACAAGAAAATCGATTTATACCTAAATATAAGTTTACGGAATTCTTCAAATGACTGCGTTACCCCAAAGGCTTTATGTAACTTCATGTTAAAAAGGTTTTTTAAACTTAAAGTTAAACTAATATTTGAAGCATTTGATATCGTTGCAAAATGTGTATAAAAAAAAATCGAATTATACCTAAATAAAAAATTTAAACCGGAATTCTTCAAAATGCACTGCCGTTATGCCTTAGGGCTTTATGTAGATTTTAGTGCGGGTTTAAA